>JAJEKV010000037.1:4931715-5162299 GCA_021234155.1 Isoetes taiwanensis
AAGCATTGGAAAACTGAAGTGCAACCCATTCAAACTAAAAGGAAAAAATTGAAAAGGCGTGTGCTTTTCAATAAGTATAGAAAAGGCCCAAATTGGCATATGTTTATTACAAACACACAAAATCCCAGCAGATGGCTGGCAGCTTTTCTAGTTGATACAATATCACAAAATCGTTCCTTTTACTCCAAAGCTTCGATAGGAATTAGTACGTTGATATATAAAGGAGAACTCCCTTGTATACAGGATTATGAAATGTTCCAAACACGGACACATGCATCGTCCCCCCCACTGATGAGTGTATGGGAATCTTTAAATGCCAGTGCAGACACACCTCCTAAATGGGCTCCCTTTATTGTGATACGAGCAGAAGCTGGCTTTTCAACTGTGTACACATATATGCACGTATCAATAGAACCAGTTGCAACCTTAGAGCTGTCTGGAGACCACGCAATACACTTAATTCGTGCTGTATGATAGAGCATGTTTTTCATTTTAACCTATAAAATGATCAATTATGATTATGACACACAGATAGGGGAAATCAATAGAAAATTTTGAATTACCTCTCTTGAAATACGATCCCAAACAACTGCTTCTCTGTTTTGATCCCCTGAAGCATACATTGACCCATCAGGGGAGTATCTCACAGCTGTGATTGGGCCTCGGTGTCGCTCTAGAACGGCAGTTTGAGCAAGTGTGTCTCCATTGACAGAATAAACATATAGTTTACCATCTATGGCACCAGCCACAGCTTCACTTCCATCAGGTGATAAAGCGGCTGCAGTTGCCACATAGTTGATGGAAGTTTTTGAGAGAATACTTGAGCCTTTAAGTAAATGAATTCCCGTTTCTGTGCAAACTAAAGCAATGTCTGTATTCCCATCAAGGTCTTTGCAAGGCTCTCCAAGATCAATTGCATCCCCTTCAAATTTTTCACAATCCAAAGCTGCTCTTTGAAACTGTTGATTAATTCCATGCAAACTGTTCAACATAAAATACACATTTTAAACCATCAAAATTAATAGTAATTCCATTACCAATACCTTGTTGAGTCCACTCATCAAGAGGTCAGATCCAACGGCAAGCAAAGAAATAATGTTTTTTAGTTCTTTCATCTCGTATCGTCTAAGGAAGCCCATTCCCAATCTCCATTTTATTATTACTCCATCGTAGCTGCCAGAATAAATGTCAGTGCCATGATCTGTCAATGCCAATGTTATTGCAGTTATACTCTTCATGTGTCCAGAAAGCACCCTTTGTGGGGTTGCGGCATTTTCTGTTGACCAAAAGTTCATTTGGCCATTCAAAGAAATTGAGATCAGGTAATCTTTCAGCCACAGGCAACCAACTTGCATGTCCTCAATAGTTCCATTGTCAGACACCAAAAAGGTGGTACTCACTTTTGGAGAGGCGGTATCTGACATGTCCCAAATTTTAGCAGTTTTATCTGCTGAAGTCGTGAACACCTAAGAAAGAGATAGAATGAGCAACTTTAAAAAGGGCAATACTTATGGTGGAGAAAGTTTAAACCTTTGCCCCATCAGGACTCCAACAAGCAGCATATATACTACCAACATGCCCTGCATCTGCTGATAACTCACCAATCTTGTCTCCTGTCTTACCATCATAAATAAAACCTTTTTTATCGGAACCAACACTGATGAATTTCGTTCCATCTGGAGAAAACCGTATGCAGTTGACAAAATTTGAGTGGTCCCTGTTAATGAACAAGCACTGATGAGCCTATGACAAGGTCTGAAAGAAGTACTACATTTGCTAATACATTCTCCTCTTTGTTATGCAATGTTTCTACCATTTGCTAATTGACATGCTAACTAAGGCCTATGGCAACCTCGATTCACTAGCTAGGGCAATGAGTGCGAACTGTTAGACATAAAAAGCAGCCACCGTCATAAAGAATTGACATAAAATGCTCTGTAGCAAGTTCTTGGTTACTTCAGAAAACATCCATTCTCGTTCATTACTGGATTTCCTTAATCTAAAAATGCTTTTGCTGCAAGTAACGGATTATGCATAAGGTCTATGGCAACCTCGAGCTTCATTTGCTATGTCTGCCTTAGTGCCAGATGTAAAAAGCAGCCGACATCATAAAGCAATGATATACAATATGTTCTCAAGCAAGTTCCTGATTAAACGATCTCCCACCTTAGTAGAGCAGCTTCATGCTATATTCTCATTAGTTATTGGATTTCGTTAAGCTAAGGACACTTTTTTTATAATAAAGATACCAAACCAGCACTGTCGGGCATGCTGAAATTGATGCCATATCTACTACTAAACCAGACATCCCAGGAAAACAAAAAGTACAGACATACTCGGAGTACCAAAATATCAACCTGCCTGTGGGATGCTTTGAAGCGAAAAGGAGGACCCTCGTAGTAATTTATCAGAAAGTCTTCTCCACAGGTGGCAATCCGGAAAGGACGGTTCGGCTTAAATGAACAGCTAAGTACCCGTTTGGAATGCCCATCGAAAGATCCAACAGTGTTTCCCGAATCCCACCTGAGGAATAATGCTTCAACTACTTAATATCATATTCTCAAATTAAAATATTGTGAATAGGATGTAAACACTTACATGAAAGCCCTAACAAAGGATTTTCCCTTTCCATCTCCACAAACCACAATGCGCTCACCATCAGCAGACCACTGCAGATCATCAATTTTTCCAGACAAAGATTGATATTCATATTTCAAAACATGGCCAGCTCCAGCAGCCCAGATTCGAACCTTTCCTGATACATCTGCGGAGGCTACCCACTCTCCATTTGGGGAAAACCTAGCTACTGTCACTGGATATGCATGCTCACCATAGATATCTGCTTTCAAAGGATTTTCCAAACTTCTTATGACGACGGATCTACCATTGCAATAGATAATTGAACAGGATTTCTGATCCCCTGACACTAAAATGCCCTGCCCTCGCTCTGTTGCCGGCACACAAGGATGGAGCTCCACTAAGGTAGCCATGTCCTCAACAATTAACAGCACGACCTTATACACCGTATTTGCCAAGTAAAAATAAAATTTAACACCGTAGGCGTTTTTCTGGCCCCTCAAGGTTATCCACTTGCAGTTTGTTGCCACGTGGCAGGAGCAACGATGGGTAAAAACTCCACAAAGGCATCTAGTGGAAATGGGCTTTGCCCATTCTTGATTTACCTGGCTTCTACTATCTATTGAAACCACAACTAAAGAACACGCTTGGAAAAATCAGCGGGGAAAGAAGGCCCTATTGAGCTCGACTCTAGTTCGGCTTTGCAAAATGACTTGAGAGGTCTAGGATAAGTGGGAGCCTCAGCGCAAGTGAAATACCGTTACCTTTAACGTTATTTTACTTACTTCGTGAGATGGAGGCGAAGCCTGGCCCCTGCTTCTAGTCTTAAGGTCTGCTATGCGGTCCGATCAAGGTAGAAGACATTGTCAAGTGGGGAGTTTGGCTGGGGCAATATATCTATTAAAAAATAACGCATGTGTCCTAAGATGAGCTCAACGAGAACAGAAATCTCGTATGGAACAAAAGGGTGATCTTCAGTACGGATACAAAATGCGAAAGCATGGCCTATCATCGATCCTTTAATTTTCGAAATTTGAAGCTCGTGGTGTCAGAAAAGTTACCACAAGGATAACTGGCTTGTAGCAGCCAAGTGTTCATAGCGACATTACTTTTTTATCCTTCGATGTCAGCTCTTCCTATCATTATGAGGTAGAATTCACCAAGTGTTGGATTGTTCACCCACCAAGAAGGCAAGAGCTCTCGGTATTAAACCTGCATGCATCTAAAATGAATTTTAGCTGCTCCAAACAAATTCTGGATGCTGAACAGCAACAAACAACTGGAGCTCGAAGAAACAGTCCTTGCTCTCCCAAATTCGGCGATAGCAAAGGTTAGCAGCACATGTGGCATTCTCTGCCGCATTTAGATTGCGGTAGAGAACAAAAAAGAAAAAAGAAAATTTGAAGAAAGAATTATATATGTTCAGATATATATATATTACAAGTGGTTGTACTATGTAGGACTGCTCAAATTCGGTGAAACATTCTCCTAGATTCTTAAGATTCTATAAAGATTGTCCTAAATTCAAAGATTATGCCAAAATTCCTCTAGATTCCCCAAGATTCTACGTAGATTTTTCTAGATTCTTGTATATTCTATGAAGATTTCCCTAGATTCTCCAAAATTCCATCAAAATTCCCCTAGATTCTTGAAAGTTTTATGAAGATTCCCTTAGATTTTCCTCATCTTCAAAGATTCTTCCAAGATTCCCAGAGATTCTAAAGATTCTACGTAAATTCTCCTAGATTCTCTAAAATCCTATGAAGATTCTCCAAAATGCCATTGAGATTCCTGTAGATTCTCAAATATTTTATGGAGATCATGTAGATTCTTAAAGATTCTCTTGGGACAAGATTCTCTTAAGATTCCCCTGGATTCTAAAGACTATCCCAAGAGACCTCTAGATTCTCCAAGAATCTATGTAGATTCTCATAGATTCTATGAAGATTTCACTAGATTCTCCCCCTAGATCCTCCAAGACTTTATGAAGATTCACTTGTGTAGATTCCATGGAACTTTCCATATCTAAGGCCATCGCATTTTGCTCCTTAAAAACTCTTGCACAAAGCAATGGTGCAGAAAGACCATTGTGTTTTCCCTCCTATAAAAAATTGTTGGCAGCAACCAATGGCCCTGCTTTCTATAGTCGTCGCTCCTACCTGGCAGGCATCACTACTCCGACCCCGTAAATGCGGCCTCTTAGCCTGAACATCCAACAGAAAAAACTTCAAATGCACATGTCATTGATTTTACAAAAAGGACATAAAGGTCTAGTCGATGTTCCTGCCTGGCCTATGCATGCTCTGTTCCTTGAATACTGCTCCACTGCCCGACCTCATCCGCGTTGCTGCAACAGAATCGACATGCAAATTGGAAATGCCCACAATTTTCTTTTAATAAACCATTCGAACAAAATGCTTAAATAGAACTCGAGATTAGAAAGGAGACCACACCTGAAAATAAGCTGCTCGAACACCCTCTTTTATATGCTTTTTCATACCGTATTATAACCAAATCTTAGTTCAAACCTTTGTAAGAATACCCTCCCGCAATATGAAACTAATTGTGCAAACTTTATGGAGTGCATTTTATCTGGAGCGTCCACTTTTTAGACAATGAGGTGGCACGACCTAGGCCCTTCGATTTTGGATGGGGCATGTATGAGCCATGCATGGACATGCATGGGGGCATGCACCATGTCTCTAGACCGTCGGATCAAAAGGGGGAGACATAATTTTGGTCGTTTAATTTTTCTTAAGAAAAGTGCTAGGAAGCTACCTTAAAAGTGGATTTGGTGTAGGCAATCTTGGGAAGTGCCGTTAAATTATCATAAGAAGGTGCAGTCTTTTACCCTAACTGCAATAAATGATGTGCACCATGGGGATAAAAGAATGCTAAGGGAATCTTGGAGAATCCAGTAGAATCTTCATTAAATATCAAAGAATCTAGGAGAAAATTGAGTAATCTAGGGGAATCTTCATTGAATGTACGGGTATATATGGAGAATCTACATAGAATATTGGGGAATATAGAGGAACCATAGGAGAATATTTGAGAATCTAAGAGAATTTTCATAGAATCTTTGAGAATCTAAGGGAATTTAGGGGAATCTTTGTGGAATCCATGTGAATTTTCATAGGATATTGGGGTATCCAGAGGGAATCTACAGGGGAACCAAGAAATCTGGGGGAATCTAAGGGAATTATGACAGAATCATAAGGGATCTTGAAGGAATATAGGGAAATCGAGAGTAATCTTTATCGAATATTTGAGAATCTAGCAGAATCTTTATAGAATCTTCATTGAAGGGCTTCAGACGAATTCGTACAATCCTTCATTGTACAAATCACTTGTATAACAATAGGATTTTAAGTTAGAAGGTCATGCGATTCAATGTGAGAACTAATTCATCCATATAATTTTCTAATAATGACCATTCATTGCTAAAATATTCCAGCCCTTATTCTCATTGGACAAAGCATGACTCGGAAAGTTTGCTTAGCATGCACTCTGCGCCCATATGCACTCACGTGATGACACATCCCTTTTCTAGCCCTAAAAGTGCACTAGAGTTTGCAGTGCATCAAATTTTTTGTCTGCAACTCTTGATTTCTAGAGTGCATTCCAAAATGCAGTTCAGAATGCAGTCTAGAATGCAGACCAAAATCAAGACTATTGTTAATACCACACTACAACAGATACAGTGATACAATGACAATGTAACAAATAACAAGGTTAATTAATCCAAGATAACAGATCAACACTTGGGATTTATATCAAAAGTTTACAGTTGCAGAATGATTTCAAGTTCTCACAACCACACTCAGGTAACAGCCAAAAAATTATTATTGAAAAGTCATGATCCAAGAAGCTTGCAAGGACAAATTACAAGGTCCCATCACTTCGAATTATCTTCTTCACAAGGTTCCCCATATCGTTGATGAAGTTGCCACCTGAGATATTGGTAGAATTGATATCAACATTTAAGTTGAAGGCTCTCCTCACTTTGACATTTTTTTGTCCAGCAAGATCCTCTAAAGAAATGTTATCAAAAAACTCATCATCTCTAACTTACTAGAAGCTCATGTAACTATAGTCGTATCGTTCTTCACACCAGTCTTAATACTCTTACTTGGAGAACTGCTACCTTCAATCAGCTTCACAGCTTGGATTTCTGATTTCAAATTTCATAACAAAAAAATAGCTAAGAACACGTGCACAGTTTCATAATATCTCAATAATTTTGAACAATATAGCACTGAAAAAAAAAAAAAAAAAAAAATGCTATCTAAAATCTACATGCAACTAAGCCTATTGGTTACAAGTGCAGACTTTCAAATAGTTGAGGCCAGCATAGCCAGTACGACATATGTCGAGCAGATGCTCTAATCGTAGATTGTATAGTTGTGAAGAACGGGCCTTGGTATAAAAAGCTGGATCTTAAGCTTCTGAATGTGGTCCAGAATTAGCCCATTTGTTTCCTGATAAGGAGGCTTTTGTTAGCTTTCGTCGAGGTACTCGTGCGTCTCAGGCATCTATTCAACATTCTTCCCAGGTTCAAGCTCACATTGTTACTTCTTCATCTATTCATGATCAACCTTTGTCGGTTGCTTTACATTCCTCAGCTATGGAAGATGCTCTACGTACAGTTCCAGTGGTGACACCCTTAGCACCATCAGCTGCAGCTATAGTTCATACTACTCTCTACGATGTTGCTTCTGCCTCTCATGCTTCTGAGGTTGTTATGGTTGATGGTCCTAATCCTCAGTGCGCTAAAGAGTCATGGCAACAGGTCAATTGGAAGAAGGCAGCGAGGAAGAAGCCTGTTATGTCATCTCACGAGGCTATCCTGCCTCGTACTATTCAGTGGCATGATAATTTGATGTCTGTTGATGATCATCTCGATGATGCAGAACATGATGATTGTGATGAGGCTATTAAATGCCTCAAGGTGGCACAAGAAGTATGATTATATTCTGTGTATGGGTGGTTTTGCTTAGTGGACTATTTCGTCCTCTAGGTTTTGAGTCCCATGTCACAGATCCCTTGTATGTATCTTGATTTTCCTTGATAATAGATTGTCGTCCTTCAAAAAAAAAAAAAAAAAATAGTAAAGCAAAAGTTTACCTGTATTTTGGTTAATCAAAGTGGTACCAATTAGGCATCACTTAGACTTGCTTCTCATTCATCTCAGCAGATTTTCTACAATGGTGGATAGTGGGTAGCCGCACACATGCGAACTACCCATAAAAAATAAAGGGAAAATCCAATTATATCATTTGGACCCCAACAAAATACAATGCTAATAGAGACTGGGCTAGTGTACCTGCCGAAAGCTTATCACCGGGATTAAAAAACCCCGCCCTTTCGGGTTTTCGAGGAAAAACCCTAGTGATAAGCCTTCGGCAAGGGGCTTGGACAAACGTAAGGCATAAAAATCGCTCCCAAAACCCACGAATAGAAAAGTCGAAACAGATGCCGCTCGCGAACCTGTACCTGCACATCACCAACAAAACAACAAGACAAAACAAACCTCCCAGAGTGGAGGGGGTTGATTCTGCCGCGCGCCACGCGATAAAAAATACAATAACAAAGAAGGGGAGGGTGGGTTCAAAGAGAATAAGGTACTGCTGAGAGAGAAGAGGAAGCGCCGATGAGAAGTCGAAGCAGAAACACGCCTAAAATAGCGAACTCCCAACGTGAACGCATGCGCCGCCCGCGATGCATGCAAAACATGCATGCTCTTTCCATTCTAGAATGGCGATCCGATGTCTCGGATCGATGGGATTCTAAAATGGGACTCGCATGAAACCAACAAACCGCCCGAATACCAAAGGACTTCCTTAACAAACTAGGATCGAGGACGAAGGTCACATGATGAAGGCTAAAGGCCGAGAAAGGACAGCATGAAGAAAACGCCAAATTGGCCAAACCAGGCAGGAAGAAGCCCCTCCCCTGCCTGGAAACAATTCAAAGAGAATAAGGTACTGCTGAGAGAGAAGAGGAAGCGCCGATGAGAAGTCGAAGCAGAAACACGCCTAAAATAGCGAACTCCCAACCAGAACGGGCATGCGCCGCCCGCATGCATGCAAAACATGCATGCTCGTCCCATTCTAGAATGGCGATCCGATGTCTCGGATCGATGGGATAGCGAGATGCACGTAGCAGATCATCTAGTGGTTCTTTATGAATATAGTACAATGTTGCCGCTTTTCATCATGTCTTCCATAAACCCTACGAAAAAAGGACCACTTGCCTTAAGCCAATTCATTTGAAAATCAAATCTGCCCATGCAAAAAATGATGAAACTTCCATTTTGAAGCTGAAAAGAAATAACATCACATGCTGAAGAATGCTGATCCACTTTAAAAGAAGCAGTGTAACTGGCCTAATGCAAAATTTAATTACCCAATCACTGGTATTTTAAGGTGGGGCAAATTTAGTTACCTTTTGTTTGACACCATCTTGTTGTTTTTCTATGGAGAGCTTCAAGCATTGCCAATAGATAGTTTTAAAACCATTTTAATTTAGGACCTGTCTAGAGCACTAAATCAGAAGTTGCAATTACAATTTTTATTAAGATATTAAGTTTCAAAGTTTTAGATTTACCTTTTCAAATGAGGCATCTGCCAAGTTAAGGGTCTGGGTCATAGTGGTACCTTCAAAAATCTTTGGAGCAACAAATCCCTTTTGTTTCCTCTTCATCATTCTCTTCTTCTTGCATGAAGAGGCAAACCTGCGGGATTTTGGGAGCAAATTGATGCCTTGGATAACTTGCACGCATTGCCCCAACGAAAAATAGACACATAATGTCATTGCCTGCACTTTAAAATTATCATCTATAGCCCGAGTTTGATCAAAATTAAAACAAGATCTTCTGGCAAAATAGATATCAAATTCAAGTGATGGCCATTCCGCTAGATACTCTATACATTTAAGAAGAAAAATAATGTTAGCCAACTTACAAAAACTTGTTTTGATTGATGTATACCATCATCAGAAAGCTTGAATCACAAATGGTAGCCATCAATGGGAATCAGATAAGCTATCGTCCTAAGGATTGACTGCCCATAACAATACCTTATTATTTTCCAGAGTCTGAAGACACTGGCAATGTGATTGTGATTTAAATAATCTGTTTAGCTTGGGCACAAAAATGTCTTTGCCTGCACTCTAATATTATCATCCATAGCCCGTGTTTGATCAAAAGTAAAAAGAATGGCCTTTTCAAAATCATTCATAGCTAGCTTATTTTCATTGCCTTGTCCGATGACCCAAAAGCTTCTGCAGAAGAAATGTGCAGAGATCCCGCAGTTTAGCATCTTGCTTTTGAAATTAATGACATGGCCTTTTGCACCAGTAGCGAACCTAGTAGTTTACCTTGAGCCAGTATAAAATTTGTAGATCATCTGTGACCTTGTTGATATGCGTCCATGGGTTATGCTAGTAGTGGCATTTAAAACTTTAGAAATACATTAGCTAAGGTTATTTAGATCCTTAATATATTAAACTCAAAAGAGTGAGCACTATAAAAATAGGGGAAAGAGAATCGTGGCCTGTATCACACAGTATAATTTGCATGATTAGGAGATGTTGATGCTTAATCGGACCTCAAGAGCATCCGGCGGATGTTCTCGCAGCAGGATCAATTGCCAAGTGGGCTCCTCTGCATCAAGCAAACGTATATAAAAGGAAGGAGAGGCTGGCACTGGAAAGAAGCTTGAAAATTGGCGGAAGCCGGCAAGCAGAAGGAGCTTGGAGAAACGCCAAGAAAGAGAGGAATCGAACCGAATTGATGAAAAAGCATGCTTGAAGGTTAAAGGTGGGGCTCTGATGCATGATTTATGGCTCTTAAGGAAGCAAGATAAAGGAATAATAGCTAGGTCGAAACTATTAATCCTCTTTGTAAATTCGTTTCTTATGCTGGCAAATACATCTGTTGTCTGAAACTCAGTTTAGAATCTGCCTTGGTGATGAAATCCGGCCTGTTCTGCCTCCATCTCGGCCAATTTTGATCTTTTTTGCCAATCCGGCAATATCTCTGTGCGAAAGAGAGCCTCTGATATGCGTTTTTGATTTGCAAGCCTCGTTCTTGGTATATCTTTTGCTCATTAAACTTCTTGAAAGCCTTGTAGGCTAGTTGCTTCAGGCCACAAACTCAAATTCGAATCTAGACCTTCTCTTGTTTATATTAGTTGTTATCCTAAGGTTTCGACCATACCATAATACGCCTTTATGTTTTAGAATATTGACCATGCGTCATTGGAACAATAGAGACCATTCTTTAGAGTTGTAGTCTTGCATGTCCTTGTTAGGCATGGTACTGGGAACCATACATGAATAATTATTGATAGGTTCTAAGTTATTGAATCTAGTTTGTATCATTATTCTAGGGTCTTGAAGCCCTACTTGATTCTCCATTCTAACTATCGAACTTGCTTTAGGTTATAGTTAGAGGGTCGCCCAACTACGTTGTTATATCTTGTAACATGGTTAAGTGTCTCTAGGTGCATTGTTGCTAGCCTAGATGGTCATTACTTGAGTTGAGGGTTGCTAATGCTACGAACCTTTTAAGTTATATGTTTGAAGCATAAAGTTACCCTTGTCGTAGAACTATGATCGAATGCGGAGTCATATTCTTGCTTGACTTCATTCTTTAGTGATGTGTTCTTACATGTCCTTGCTAGGGATAGATATATCAGGTCTAAGTTACTTAACCATGCTTGTTAGCATATGAAGTTATAGGACCATGCATAATTAGTATTATCTTCTAGAGTGGATCATGACTAGACCGAGTTATGTCAATCCTTTCTTCTAGGCTGAGTCACGGTATGGAGCCAAGGGGCATAATTATAGAAAAGCTAAGGAAGGAAGGAAGGTTCTTTTATCGTCCGCGGAGGCCAATCGGCCTATGGGACCCAAATTACACGGGTGCAGCAAGCCCGTTGCTACCCGGACTAAAAAACCCCCCCTTAGGATGGAAAAACCGTCGCAACAACAAACATGCTGGCAGCTGTACAAATATACATATATACACATGAATTCCCGTCACCTCAGGTAGGCGCCCGGGGGCAGAGGTGAGTCCGCACCTCCTGGAGGTAGGAGCCAAGGGATCGAACTGATGGCGTACTGAGTAGCTCGTGCAGGGGCAGACCAGGTCGCACCAAGAGAATGTAGCGAGCCCGAATCTGACTATAGGCTGGACAGCTCTGGAAGGCATGGCTTTCATCCTCAACAACCCTCAGCGGGCAACACTGACAAAGCCTGTCCTGGCGCGACTCTCCAACCCACCGACCCGTCTCAGGCCGAAGATGGTGGGCCCCTGTTCGAATGGACGCGATAATCCTGCGCTTCTTCATGGGCAACTGAGAACGCAGGTAGAGCTGTGGGCCTCGAACCAGGGTGGGATTTATGTGTTGTTTGTAGTGTGCCACCTTTACCTGTTCCAGAGCATGGTGGTCCCAGAGCTCAAGTACAACTTGGTACTCAAGTACTTGAGTCCTAAAACAAGAGTCCAAGCACCCCCTCAGCCTATCTCGGCCGGCGTCTGTGTGCACCTGGACGCACATCTACGTTCCAGCGCGCCAGCCACTGGGCTCACTTGTCCTTCCAACAAGCCCTGAGTCATTGCGGGCTCATCGCCACAGCGTAAGCCAAGTGTGGGAGCCGAGTGTCGCCCATGTTGGCCACCTTCTAAAAATAGACAATGTGCCTATCGAGGGCCGCATGCTGCAGGGGCATGAATCATGTCTCCTGCAACAAGATCTAATATGGAACTGAGGGCTTGACGCCAAGTGCCCGCGTCAAAAATGCCTTCTGGACCTGCTCTAAGTCGTTCCAAGTCGCCAAAGACACCACTGGGCCCCACATCTCGACCCCATACAAAAGAACTGGCTCGACCAGTGCCCGGAACAAATGTGACTGGTGGCCCCAGTCATACAGCTCTGCCCTGTGACTATTGTTTTGCATTGTGTACAACGCCTTCCAACCTGCGGTCACCCGAAGGCGAATGGATGCATCCCAATACATTGAGGACGGGAATTCCACCCCCAGGTACTTGTAGCTGGGTGTGACCTCTACCATCTGCCCCTGGTAAGTGAGCGCCGGAGGTGCCGGACGACGTGAGGAGGATATGAGGACCACCTTAGTCTTGGCCAGGTTGACCCGCATGTCCGTCGCAGGGCATCTAGGTGTGCCTGCATTCCCTCTGGTAAGGAAGAGTAGTAGGGAATTGAATGGAATATTAGTATAGCTAAGGGAATCATTAGTAAATGTCAAATGTGTGATGTTGAGGGAAGAGAAGTCTTGAGCGGCATGAGAGCTTTTGGCCATAGTGGAGCCATAGGACCTTATGAGCTTAGTCGGAAGCATGTTTATGTCCATGGTAAACAAGTTAACTAGTGGATTGCACCATAATCGAGATAAGTTGCGATATTCTAACTATTGAACCTGGCTTGAGCGGTTATGGTTAGGGAGCAGCCCAAACTATTGTGTCATGTCTTGGATTAGCATGATGTATAGTTGCGTATGTATCTCCCTGCCATGGTTGATAACCCATCGATCCGCCTTGACCCGTATGATGGCTATTGTGGCATGTATTTTCTGGTGCGTTACCGTTAGCCTAGAGGGATAGTATTTGAATCGAGTATAGAGACTCTTACGAACCTTTTTAAGATATCTTACTATCGGGTGGGACCATAGGGTTATTTGCTCCAGGGTTGTACCATTGTATGTGGCCTAGTTCAAGGAACCTTTAAGAATAGAGGCTAGTTTGATAATATGTTAAGGGAGTTTCATGTTCTTGCTTTGGGATTTGGCAATGAGATGTTGTCACTTGGTTATGAAATATCTTGGTATGAACCTTATTGTGTTGCATTGCTCTATGGTTGTTCTTGAAATAAAGATGCATGAGGATTGTACGATATCTCGTATTGGACCACTCTACAAGGTTAGGGGTGATATTCTATCTTGTAAAGTTCTTGATGGATGATATTGCATCTTGCATTGCAAACGGACCATCTTTGGAGGGGTGGAATGGTCGTGAGACTCCGCATCCGTGCTAGATGGCTAGGCGGATGGCATGTTGCATTTACGGCCCATCTTCGGAGGGGTGGGGTGGCCGTGTAAACTCCGTATCCGAGCCAGATGGCCAGTCGGATGAGTTAAGGGCAGAGCTCTGTGAAAAACATGTACATAGAGATGGAGAGAGTGGTCTCCTTGGGGTTGCAACCCAAGGATTACGCTTGGCATATGTGCACACATACAGAAGATGGATGTGAATGTAAACATGCTTGTAGTATGAGTCCTAACTAATGCACGGGCATATAGTCGAGCAGGTAAATCTATTGTCTTCTTATCTTGAGATGTTCTATGGTAGATTGCTTTGTGGTTGATGTTATGAAGGCTCCCGAAATGTTTCCTCCCCATTTAGTCCTTGTGGACTAACCCCCTTGTATTGTTTGTATATGTTTAAGATGGTACGTCCTGAGCTGAGAATGGGGTATTCAGATGGAGAGTATGGGGATGAAGTTGCGCCAGCGGAACGTTTTCTCGAGTCATCCTCGATGACCTATAAGGAGGAGAAGTCGGAGTGACCTGTTGAGCTATAGGAGTTGCAGTATGCCAAGACTCGGAGGAGCTTGGTTTTGTACGAAATTATCTTATGAAGATAGTATTAATATTGAGCATGTATCTATAAGTCTTATGAATGTGTAACGGCCTAGGCCAAGGGGCTAGGTCTGTTTCACCTTTTCACTTGTGTCTTGCCACACTTTCCCATGTAAACTAACAAAATATCTGAGCAGGAAAACATCACCTCAGAGAAAAAACCTGTATGGAAAAGATCCTTATGCAGCCGTATTTTCCATATACATCGATGAAGGAGCTTCCAATATAGGAGTGACTTGCATTCAGTTTTTAAAATTTTGGCAAGTAATTGTTTGACATGCTGCAGTATTCCTATGCTGCTTGCGGGCACCCAAAATGCTAAGGAAGGTAATCTTATTTGGTTCCATATCCTCCTCCTTCACTTGACCATAGGAGAACATAGAAGAATGGATGTAAACTCCAAAATTTTTCCTGATTTCATTTGGCCCATATAATATTTCATTCTATATCCTCCTCTTTCATTTGACCATAGGAGAATACAAAAGAATGATTGCAAAAAGATTTCTTTAAGAAACATAAATCCAATCTGAGAAGAATGCTTTCTCTTCCGGCAAGCAGCCTATCTTGTTAATCAACAAGATCTCTGGACTTTGTCAATGTGTCCCAGGAACCCAGAAATGAATAAGAGTTGGAACAGAAACGAATCGAAAGCTCAGAAGCAGAATGAGATGAATGCCTCAAGTTAAAGATTCATACCCTTATATTAGTGGATAAAGATACCCTTTTTAGAAGAGCCTTTTGGCTTAAGAAATGTCTTGCAAAATAGTAGATCTCAATAAAATATCTGGATTCAACTATTGATAGACAAATCAAGCCTTTTTAGGTGATGTGATTAGATGAGCAGAATGATTCTGGAATTTGGATCACGACCAAGCCTCCAAACATTTTCTGAGTTCTTTTGGCCATAGAGAAGGACATGAGGACTACTGGGAAACAAAAAAAAAACCTACATAACCAAAATTTTCCAAAGATGATACAAAAATTCAAATGACACGTCCATTAGAGAGCCAGAGAAAATAGCATATCTCGTACCTGGACAATCATCAAAAGCTGAGACGCTTTTCCTTTCTGGCATTCACTGATTAAAGCATGCATAGAAGGGAAGGAATCCGAATGTGAAAATACAAAGTCAAATAAGACTCCGCCAGTTTGAATGCAAAAACTTTGAAGGAAACTTTGTTTTGAGCAGGGAGCGACCTCTTAATTAGATCTGCACCAATACATCAAACAACATGATCAGAATACACAAGCTTGACCGCAACCATATGAACATACCCTTCTACAAAAAAAGCTTCGACTATGACAATAGGAATCCGAATGTGAAAATACAAAGTCAAATAAGAATCCGGCAGTCCGTCCATTCTTTTGCCTTGTCTAACAAAGAGAGTACTAACCTGAGATCTGGCCACAGAGTATGGCAAAATAGCAGCCCAGATGGGCATAATTCTTAGTAGAGCTGTAGAGAACCCTTGGTGAAGACACCGCACGACTGCAAGAATGATGCTAAAAAAAAAAATCGCCTTGGAAGATCAAAACCTTGATGATAAAGATGAAAAACACATCAAGCCTGTCGCCCAAGAGCAATGGATTTTTTAATAGGAAAGGAATTGCAAGAGGAGAACGGTTTCAGAAGAAGCGATGTTTTCTTCAAAACTTCCACAGAGATAATCTAACGGCCCATAACAAACATAACAACAATGCCTAAGATTGCGCACAGATTATATCCTCACATTTATCCTTTAGTATTATATATAGATTCGAGGTATGGTTACAAAATGCTCCTATTAGGGAGGCCTCCACGAGAGTATCTAGCTAAGCCATAGTCCCTTTCTTTGCACAGTAACACATCCTTTGTGCACACAAGCGGACATTGTCCTCGAAGAGGCTAACTAAATGAGCCTCTAATGGCTCTTGTAGTATATCCAAGGCCTCTGCTTGGATTCTGTTCACATCCTCCTCCACCGGCGGAACATAATCCAGTGCTCTCTCCCTCCTCTACTTTCTTGATTCCTTTTTTCTCTTAATAATAGCCTACATCTCGTACCTCACCATTCTAGCAAAGGCAAGCTTGGGAATCAGAGGCTGGATGCGTGCCTGCCAGTAAAGCTTGGATGCCAGGAGGAGCACCCTTTACCTTGGCTACTCTCCTGATGTACATACAAGAAAATGATGAAATCACAATTGAATAAGACCTAAGATATAGATCTGACAAGGATTTATAGCTAACATTGAAGTTTAAATATTCATATATTTCATAGTTGTACATTTATCATACATGTCATACATTTCATGGATGAACAGTCATACAAAAGCAATTTTTGCACCATAGTCGCGGTGCGAGAAACACCATTTCAAAAATTGCAGACAGCGTATCGCACCGTGGTTACGCTCCTTAAAAATATGTATAGGAATGAATGAAATAACAAATGACTAAGACATAAGATATAGATGTGACATACAGTGACATTTTTTATACTAAAATATTTTATGCATTTTATAAAAAAACTTTTATATTAATACAAAAATTTTTCAAGTACATTTCCTTTTCTTGGCATTGGGGCCTGGAATACTCGAATCAAATGCTTCTAAGTCCTCTTCCTTTACTCCAACTCCAATTGCATCTAACAGACACAATATATCAGGGTCCTTCTGTGCACAGGACAAGCGAAGTGCTTCCTTGTCCGCTCCACTCAAACCTAGAGCTGCTTTATTTGCAAGGACAGAGTACATTTTGAAGCCTCCGAAAACGTACATAGCGATAGCCCTAACTACTGCTATAACTCGATCATAGTTCACGGCTAGGGGAACATGGTTGCCAGCCAATGACAGAGCTTTAAGCTTGAGGGCCTCTTCTGCTCCAGATGGACTATATTTATTTGTGAAACACAATAATTTTCTCCTTGTGAAGGTAGCCCATATAATGTGCAATACTAGCGTCCCGACCTAGGGTGACTCTTTCATGCCTTGCACAAAAGTCATCAATAAATAACTTCTGCATAAAAGGAACATTAGATTCAAGTAAGAAATGAAAAACGAAACGAGATAAATACCTCTCTCTTGTCACATTCGAGAACTGCTGGGTTAGTTATTGAGAAAGAAGACCTCGACAACTCACGTTCTATGAACACAGAAGCGGTGTTTGAAGAGCTAGGAGCTTCAACTATGACATCTTTCAGTGCTTCATACCCTGCTTTAGCTTGCTACATGACCATAAATGCGTCCTTTGGAGGTATTGAGGATCTATCATAAGTCACAGCCTCCATCATTTGTCTGGGAACATCAGACTCAAAGTCTATAAGTCCTCCTACGCCTACAACATGGGCATTTATGATATCCACAATTTCGCATTGTAGCTACGGTGCAAAAACAATACTTCCATATTTTATGATATACACAATTTCACACCGTGTCTACGGTGCGAAGACGACACTTCCTTATTTTATGATATCCACAATTTCGCACCGTAGCTACTTTAATTTTTTATGTTACCCCAAAAGCAAACCTTTGCAATTAATATACAATAGATCTCCAATTAATCGTCACTTATATTTATATTACATATATTTATATACAGATAATATTTTTGGTGGCATGTATGACCCCAATTTATAGCATTCTTCTCTGCGTTTTCCTACCTTCTGGCCGTCGACCATAAAATAGAAGAAATTTAAGTCTATCTCAAACTCCAATTGCCACCGAACATCGAATAGCGACCACTCGTTCTCTACTCTGAGACTTTTGAACAGCTGATTATCCTTATGTCTATGACAACGGAATGAGTCTTGTTCGACTGGAATCCAGACATACTTTCTTCCTTTATGGACATTTTGCCATCGCCTATATAGTGACATACAACATTTGCTCCTGAATGCAATATCTGAATTGAGCCGTGTCTCGACTTGCATTCAGTAGATTCAACTCCATCATGAAGTCAAGCACTCCAACTTTCAAGAAATAGACTATCTAAAAAACTATCCACCGACTGTTGAACTGTAAACATCTTCAAGGTCTTCTTAACATTGTACGCTCTTGAATAAGGCAATGAACAAATCAATTCCAAAATTAATCTTCACATGCCCACAGACTCCTCCCTTCTCCTTCAATGTCGTGAACATTTCCTGTGGCAACTCACTCCGTGCTAGTAAGACAGAAATGGCATCCAGAGGCCTACAGTATAGCTCAGACAGGCTGGGAAATGGAAGCTCAATGAGCTTGGAGCTTCGTGAAGAGTATTCATACCTCCATAATTATATACCCCTTTCTCTGAGCTGCACTGGTGTGCTATCTTCGAACAATAAGGAGCCCATATCTTGGTGAAAGCATTGGAATACACTACTTATCGAGTGTGAAGAGATTGTGTTCTCCACATCAGATATACACACCTGAGAGAATAGGAATGAACTGGATAAGTAACTGAACTAATTTAGATATGGATTGCATAGAAATATATACTCACAATTTGCTTCTAACCGTGGGAAAGTTCGTCGCTTGCTTATTTTTTCTTTTGCCATATACGTTGGAGTGTATACATGCCTCTTTTCCTGACAAAAACTGACCATCAAAGCCTTCCAATGTGCAGAGACATCATTTCTATATCATCTTTTGATTCGCCATTCACTTCTCATTCCGAGTTGGAGTGTAAACAAAGCTCCCGGTTGATACCGCGGAGCTTTCAAATTCATTTTCGACTGTGATAGAGCTTACAGCCATCACAGTCGAATTACAAAGAGTTACAAAATTCGAATGAGAATGTAGGCCGGAATAGAAATACTAGGAAAGGCTCAGTGATTTTACCTTGATCGAAGCTATTCTGTGGTCGAAGTTCCCTTTGGTGCAGGTCGAAGCTATTCCCGAGAAAATCAAAGTTCCCTTGGCGGGGGCAGATCGATCTTCGCGCAAATTCAGTTGAAGAAAACACCTAGGCGGGAATTGGGAGGAGGGGGAGGGATGGCAACGGTCATAATTACTTGTGTGTAATATGACACCCAAAGCAAGAGGCACGAATATTACCGAATCTACGTGCAACTGACACCTGGAATGGCGTTTAGAGGCTCGGTCAAAAAACTCTGGTACAAGCTCAGCTCCCCATTGGCCCCGAGCTTTTTGACGTGGCATCGAGTTTTGACCCTTAATTGACCTCATATATTCTCTAATGGGCTACAATATTTTAGAGAACAACCAAGAGTCTATCATATTAAAGACCATCCAAGGGTCTATCATAGTTAGAGCTCATACCCTAAAAGATCTTTCCCATGTATTTTGAAAGAACCATAAAGAACTACCACCACCACCACATAGTGTCAGAATAAAATTTGCACGAGGTCATAAAAAAAGCAAATTTATCGAGATGCCAACAACATAACAATCTTTGACACAATAAGTACACTTGGTTGTTAACTTCAACAAGAAACCTTATAGCAGTGAGGCAAGAAATAGAAAGAAGAGCAGGTGCATCAAAATTCAACCTTAAAACCCATATCCAGGTACATTGAAAATCGCATGTCAAATTTTGTGTGGAATTGAAAGTCTCCTAAATCAACATCCATAAAAGCGTTCGTTTGAAATAGATGGGCCTCTTTATGGATTCCAAATAAAAAGTTCATGCTTTTCTAAAATTTAACCATGGAAAAATCTAAGTTCCTTTGGAGAAGTAATTGGATCGATCTTTAGAATCATAGTGTGCCGCAAAAGACACCATAGCTTTTTGTTTTCCAATACAAATTCCATCCTTCATCTGCAAGCCAGAAAATCATGAGACACAAAAGGCATAAAGTGCTTCTATTCAAGCGAGCCCTCAAAAAGTGATCAAAAATTTCTTTCACGCAGAGTTGGGGCCAAGCTATAGACAGACACCCTATGATATGATGGTAAGGGGGTGTAGCACGCTACCATTGGAGTTGGAGGCTTTATGCATGCTCCTTGTATACTTAACGGAAGACACAAGCCCATGTAGAACATGATAGTTTGCCTCATATGGCTATCGTGAGTAGTCAAGAGAGGGGATGCAACATCACTGTCTAGATGGATGTTAAGGATGTCATTGATTGATAGTTATGGAGAAAGGCCAATTCCTATCTATAATCCATCTATCAAAACCTCATACTGGCTTGTTAACTCAATTTGCTGTCTCAGGGCGTCCCCATCTCCCTGAGCTGCTAGAGGCTCCTGCTTTTCCTCAATACTCCAAATCAATTATTACTTATTTATGGTAATGTATCGTGTAATTATACGTACTAAAGGCATATAGTATGATGGAATGTCATATTCTTTCCTCTTTGAACTAATGTTGTCCTCAACATTATTGTGTTATTAAAGTAATCTTTATTCAAATAGAAGTATATATATTGTACTTTGATTGCAATAATAAACTTAAAATGTTTGTAGATGTCTTGACCCGGTCATTATACACAGACAATAAGATAAGATAAACCCAATCGGATTATGGGACTGTCTTCTATAACATTTTTTTCAGAACACTTTAACTTGAAGATTTCAACTCCGTTATAGATGATACTATAGCTTCTGGATAAGGCTGAGATTCCACCGACGGACGTTAATGCCTGGAATTTAGCAGCAAGCCAATCAAATGGACAGATTGCAAACTTCCAGAGTTGCACTGTGATTCCACTAGCACAGGCAATTTAGGTTTGGGAAGACGATGTGGAGCATCCAGGCGAGGCTAAGGAAGAGATAATTGCCGGATTAACTGTCAGGGAATTGTCCCCGACAATTTGGTAGGAAGGAACTGCCGGCATCAAGATCTCTATATGCGCTCCTCATCTCCGACGGATTTGCTCCACGATTTAGTTTCAGTCCAAGGGAATTGTTGCAGTGGAATCAACGCAGCGGCAGCTTAGGTTTTTTAATAGAGAGGCAGTTTTGGTGAAACAGAGAACTGCCCCTTCCCGCAGTGGAATCTCACCCTAAGTGTCACTCTCCTCTATAAGTTCCACGAAGGGCACTTTTATATTTGATCAACCACAAACAATTTATTGCCGTTTAGCCAAATACCCCTGTTTCTGGGGACATTGGGATCAACGAGATGACACTGTATTCAAAATTTTGTCCAAGGTAGTAGACCCTCGAAAGCTACACAAAGTGTCAAATACATTTGGCTACAACCATTTCCAATATTCTTGAAAGAAATCAATTGGTATACCATCCAATCCTGGGCACTTCCCTCTCATACACACATTTTTTGATGTTATGAAATTGACATGTTATAGAAGAAGAATCATAAGTGCAAGTGCCTTTCCTCCGAAATTCTTGGTTCGACATGTTATGAATGCTAATAGGATCGATCTCTAATTATTCAAGCCTTTGTGAACATGAAAATCAAGCTAAAGAGCATATTCTAGAGCATCTTCATAACACGTTGGATTTTAGAATGCAGTTTTTTGGCCAATGCTATGGATCCAAATAAAAACCTCATATTATGTCTAAACTTCTATAAAAGCCTTCACAGGTGCCCATGCACAAGTTTAGTAAATCTCAATATAACTATCTTAGCAACACAGGTTTAATAAGCATCAATTAAATGCAAGTGGCGCATTCACTTTAATCTACCCACTAAGATGGGCTTTGCTTGTTAGATTCTGGCAGTATCCAGGCAACCAACCAAAACCAACACTTACAAGTGGTGTACAATGGCATCCTTTAGGTGTAAAAGAAGAATGTTTACAGGAAGATCTGATTCCAAGGCACTGCTCTCCCTCTCCCCCTCCCCTCTCCCCTCTCTCTCTCTCTCTCTCTCTCTCTCTCTCTCTCTCTCTCTCTCTCTGGGTGTTTGATCTAGTGGTAACACACTAGTTCTTGCAACTATAGGTCTCGAAGTTCGAGACCGCCTTTAATCGCACTATGAACCTGTTGGGTGTCAAAACCCACGGGCCTTAATGTAAAGTGGTTGGGGCGGGGCCCAACCGATCAATGTAGTGTGGTGTGTGGTCACATGTCCGGTTGGATCTTTGCCTAGTGGCGTGACATTAAAAAATACTATCTATCTATCTATCTCTCTCTCTCTCTCTCTCTCTCTCTCTCTCTCTCTCTCTCTCTCTCTCTCTCTGGTTTTAGCCTTTATGCTGAAAAAGCATGACATGTACACGTGGCGTGATAGAACGAAGCAGTGCAGGCATCTGGAGCAATAATATCAGGGGAAAGCAATGGACGAAACAGTCAGACTTTTTGGACAGCGAAAGGACCAGGGGGATTGCAGGCGACGTCGAGGCGCTTGGAACTGGTGGCGGATCTCAGAACAGAACCTGAGAGGGATCAGACTGATAGGAGATCAGTGCCAGAATCGGAAGCAGCAAACAGGAGACAGAATAGCAGAAGTTAGCTTGGGTTGTCGGAGGAAGTCCAGGGCAGATTGGTGGGTTCCAATACCTTTTCTCAAATCAACAGTGGTATCAGAGCTTGAAAGATATGGCCAGCCGATTGGCATTGACCTATCTAGTGTTGAAGTGTTTGATGGAAACATTGGCTTTCAGCTTTGGAAGGCCAAGATCATGCAGGCCCTTAAGGTGGACAAGCTGTGGGATCTGGTTGATCCAGCCAGAGAACGGGGAACTCCACCTAAATCTAAAGTGAAAGCGGAAGCGTCAGAGCCTGAGGAAGCTCGGATTTCAGATGACGAAGGGAGGAGATTGCCAAAGCTATAATCATGGCAAAGCTGGGCGGTGATATTGTGCTTGAAATTCAGCACAAACAGGCCAGAGAAATTTGGAAGTATCTTTTAAAAAGATACGAAGAGAAGACATCGACGCAGATCGATATCCTGGAGATGAAATTGCGCAACCTGCAATTCAAAAAGGGTGATGATCTGAGAAGTTTAATACGAAACCTTAGATTGTTGTTGCATGATTTAGAAGGAGCTGGAGCACATTATAACGAGCAACAGAAGGTATTGGCCTTAACCAGAACATTTTAAGTTTCGTTTAAAGAACTTGCTATGTTAGTCAGAAGGACTACATCCACTCTGGATGAAGCAATAGAAGCAATTAGGACAGAGCTTGAGCAGGAGGTTTTGATGAAACCAATACCAGGGGAGGCAGAAGAATAGCCTATTACCTTGTATGCAGGAGAACCTAGTAGAGAGAGAGGTCGAGGCCGCGGAAGAGGCAGAGGAAGGTGGAGAGAATAGATTCAGTGCTACGGATGCGAGGAATTTGGTCACATCAAGGCGGAATGCCCGAATCGAGAGAAGTGGAATCGAGGACGTGGTCGTAGTTCATTTGGTCGTGGAAGGGGACGGACTGTGGTGGCAACAGTTGGAGAGGCGTCTGAGACGAAAGCGCCGACCGTGGGAGTTCTTACAGAAGAAGAAGTACGTACTTGCAAACCGTTATCCAAAAATGAACATTGCATCTCAAAAATTAATGTTGAGAAGAAAAATTTGGACAAAACTAATACCATGACTGTAGATTCTGGAGCTGAAGTCTCCATAGTGAGCTCGCCTGACATGTTGAAATGCATTGAGCCGAGTATGGATTGCGAGGTTGTTCAGATGGGCAATGGAGCAATGCAAAAGGTACTTGGAAAAGGGAGTTTGCATATCCTAGTTAAAGGCAAGAATGTCTTAAGTTTGCCAGATACATTGTTTGTGCCAGGAATATTATTTAATTTAATTTCAGTTGCCAAATTGGTAGATAATGGATGTGATTTATTTTTTCAAAAGTATGGATGCAAATTCATTAGAGGAGGCATTAAATTGTTTGAAGCTCAAAGAAGAGGAAATCTTTTTGAATTGGATGTCAATGATACCATCAATAAGGTATCTCCCCTCGATAGCATAAGGCTTTGGCATTTGAGGTTGGCATGTCAGCTATAACAACATTAAAATAGCCAAAAACAATCTTTTGGATGAGCTTGATTATGAGGATTGCAAAATTGATGACGTGTGTGAAGCTTGCATGTTGGGAAAACAAAATAGAGTGGCATTTAGAAATAAAGGAAGAAGGCCGCATAAATTACTTGAACTAGTGCATTTGGACGTTTGCGGACCTATGCAGAGTTGAGAGTAGGGGAGCGAAATCTTACTTCGCTACCTTCATTGACGATTACAGTAGATGCACTAAATGCTATTTCTTGAGGACCAAAGATCAGGTCTTCGATGCATTTAGATTGTATATTGCAGAAGTTGAAAGGGAAACGTCACTAAAAATTAAATGTTTAAGATCTGAGCTTAGTGGAGAATATAAATCATCTGAATTTTGCAGGTACTGTCAAGTACGAGGGATACATAGACAATATACATGCAGGTACACACCACAACAGAATGGAGTAGCAGAACGCAAAAATTGCACCATCATGAATGCAGCTAGATCCATGCTTAAGCATGCGGGTTTGCCGAACAGTTTATGGGGAGAAGCTGTCGCAAAATGGCCTCGCTACGCTCGTAATAGATTGCGAAGCGATTCTTTGCCGCGGAAAGGAGGAGTGCCAGAAGAGTATTGGACAGATAGAAAACAATATGTGAAAAGATTTAAAGTCTATGGGTATCTTGCCTATATGATGGTACCGGAAGAGTTAAGGAGAAAGCTGGATGATTGAAGCATGTGTACCTTCCTAGTGGGTTATGACGAGCAGGCAAATGGTTACAGATTGTATGAACCAGTCACACGTAAAGTATATGTTAGTAGGGATGTTGTGTTTAATGAGAATGTTCTATACAAGGACAGGAAAAGTCTAAACCAGCATGAGGCAGATGAGTGGGTACCAGCAGAATATTTGGAGACTGATCAAACGGATAATGAGAAAGAAACAAAGACCACGGTTTCAAAAGAGGATGAAATCGATGTGGAATCGGAGAGTGAAGAGGATACAGAAACTAGGGCTGTAATTGAGAAAGCGAACGTAGAACCAGATGAGGTGTATGAGGTCATCGAGTCCGATAGTGCATCTCATGAACCGGAAATCGAGCCCGAGGAGGTGCATGAGGTCGTTGATACCAATAGTGCACCAGAACCTGGACCTCAGGTGAGAGAAAGTAGTAGGAGAATTCGACGTAGTGATGCAGAACGTCTAAAAGTCGGAGTTCCATTTGATACAAGATTATACAGCAGGGAAGAAAGTGGAAGACAACTAGACCAAGGAAACCTAAAGTATTGTCTTGTATAGTAGAACCAGAAACTGTGGAACAAGCCTTGGAAAGAAAGGATGCAGATCAATGGAAAAAGGTCATGCAGAGTGAATTAAATTCATTTAAAAGGACAGGCACCTATGAACTTGTGTCACGACCGAAGGATAAGAACGTTGTGGGAAGCAAATGGATTTTTAAAATTAAAAGAAAGGCAGATGGATCGATAGAGCGGTATAAGGCAAGGCTGGTTGCAAAAGGTATACCCAAGAAGAAGGCGTGGATTATAAGGATACATTCTCACCTATAGTCAAAGTAACGAGTCTGAGAACACTCCTTGCAGTTGCAGTGCAGAATGACATGGAGATAAACCATATGGATGTTAAAACTGCATTCTTGAACGGAGATTTAGACGAAGAAATATACATGGAGTAGCCACAGGCCTATGAACAAGGTCAGAACATGGTGTGCAAATTGAAAAAGGCAGTTTACAGGCTTAGGCAAGCGGCCAGGCAATGGTATTTGTGCATGAACAAATTCCTGATTTCTACAGGATTTACAAAGTTAAGAATTGAGGGAAATTTGTACATGAAAAGGAATGGGGACAAATGTCTGATTATGGCTCTCTATATGGATGATTGCGTCATTGTAAGCAATGACAGAAGTTTGTTAAGAAATTGCAAAGCACTGCTGAATGGTCGATTTCCGATGATAGACTTAGGAGATTTGGAGAAATTGCTAGGAATTGAAGTTCGAAGGGATAAAGAAAGGGGATTGCTCTACCTTACGCAGGAGCAAAATATCAAAGGGTATTGGCTAGATTCAGGATGCTTGAATGCAACCCAACAAAGACACCTATGGCTTCAGGAGTGAAAATTTGCGGAGATATGTGTCCCAAGGCACCAAAGGAAACTAAGGAAATGAAAGCCATGCCTTACAGATCATTGGTTGGTTGCTTATTATACATTGCAAACTGCACTCGACCGGACATCACTTATGTGGTTAACTTGCTAAGCAGGTTTTGCAATAATCCTGGAATACAGCATTGGATGGCGGCAAAAAGAGTACTCAGGTATTTGAAAGGGACAACAACACACGGAGTTTGTTTTTCGAAAAGTACAGAGAACAGATTGGTTGGTTATGCAGACGCAGATTGGGGAGGAGATATTGATGACAGAAAATCCATGTCTGGTTATCTGTGCAAACTTGGGAATGCAGCGATATCATGGGCAAGTAAAAAGCAAATGCGTTGCTAAATCCAGTGCGGAAGCGGAATATGTAGCAGTATCCATGGCGGCTTTAGAAATAATTTGGCTGCGTAGAATGCTTGAGGAATTGGGGAATTCGTCAAGTGAGGCTACCGTGCTATACTGCGATAATAAGAGCGGGGTGGCAATGACAAAGAATCCAGTCCAACATTCTCGAACCAAGCACATTGATATGCATCATCATTTCATATGAGATAAAGTGGAAACGGGGGAGATAAACGTAATGCATATTCCCACCCAACTGCAACTGGCAGATATGCTAACAAAGGCTCTATCTGAGCCTAAACTAGTGGCTGCGAAGAATCTAGTGGGAGTTATAGGGCATAAAGGCAAAAGGGGGAGTTTGTTGGCTTTAGCCTTTATGCTGAAAAAGCATGACGTGTACACGTGGCGTGATAGAACGAAGCGGTGCAGGCATCTGGAGCAATAATATCAGGGGAAAGCAATGGACGAAACAGTCAGACTTTTTGGATAGCGAAAAGACCGGGGGATTGTGGCGGCGTCGGCGCTGGAACCGTGCGGTGGCGGATCTCAAAGCGAACACGAGAGGGATCGGTGATGGGACATCGGTGCGAGTCGGGCGACAAAGCGAGGGAGGAGAATAGCGAAGTTAGCTTGGGCTCTCTCTCTCTCTCTCTAGCCGAGGAGGAAGTCCAGGGCAGATTGGTTGGTTCCAATACCTTTTCTCGAATCAACATCTCTCTCTCTCTCTCTCTCTCTCTCTCTCTCTCTCTCTCTCTCTCTCTCTCTCTCTCTCTCTCTCTCTCTCTCTCTCCTTGGCCACATGCTCGAAAAAAAAATCCATCTCTCGTCACATACGGTTCCTCCCCAGAAATGTACATTATTTTTTGGGAGGAGAGGAGAGACGATTGTCTCGAGGCTTTACCGGCCCTCGTTATTGGCGAGAATTTGAGTTTGTTTGCGGATTTTTCGATCGTGCATCCATTCCGCCGACGAGAAAATGTGGGATAATTCGATTGTAACGTTCAATTCGGGGGCCAAATTGTGGGATATTCAAGCCCTTTTTTTGGTTCGGGCGGGCTATGTGGGATAATTCATTTCTAGTTTTGCCTTCCCATTCTTTCAATTCCGGCCACTAAACCATGGATCCGGTCATTCTTGGTATGATTGCCATGCTTTTTCGGGCTTTGACACTCGGATTTGCATTACAGAGATACTGTTTGCAGCTATTGGAACTCAACGAGCTCGAAGACCCAATGACCCTGTTCGATGATGAGGTTTTAGAGGACAACAATGGTATGTTTTTTTGCGCATCTGCAGCTTTAATGGTTGCGGGTTCCAGCAGGGTTAGAAGACCACCAAGAAGATTTTGGATTGCTCCAAGGCAAAGAACACAATGGGATAATATCGATAACCATGCATGGAATTGTATAGCTTCCTTTGAAGATGATATGTGGCACCAATTTTACAGGATGAAGAGAGCCACATTTGAGAGATTGGTAGGTTTAATTGTGCCTTATCTTGTCAGGCCCGGTAATAAAGTAAGGCCCCTGTTGATCCAAGGAAAGGTTGCTATGGTTTACGTATTTTCTTGCACACGGGGATATGCCCTTACATGTCGGTCGAGATTTTATGTTGGGAAAGCAACAAGATGTAAATATACCAAGAAAGTCACGCTTGTATTGGCTTCAAGACAATGTTTGTACAAACGTTTTGTTGCAATGCCTACGGTGCAAGATTAATTAATTGCATTAAGGAATTCCATGATGCAACAGGTTGCCCAATATATATGGTGCGATTTGATCGGTTCCCATATTTTTTATGGAGGAAACAAAAAAAAAAAGGACAATGGGGAAGACTATTACAGCGCAGACATAAGAGGCACTCATGTCTCATGCAAGGAATTGTGACACATAGCAGACTGTTTATAAATGTTTGTGTAACAAGAACAGGTTCAGTCCATGATTCCAACCAGTTTAAGAAGAGCTCCATCTATAACAAAATTGCCTCCAAACAAATTTTGCAAGAACCAGTAGTGACTCTTAGTGGCAGAAAACTGAAGAAGGGGCAGCCTACTGACCAAGATGTTCAGGTAACTATTCCACCTCTTCTATTAGGTGATTCAACCTATTCTAGCAGGCCCTTTCTCCTTAAAGTTTTTCCTCAAAATCAGGGTGCTTATGGTAAGTTCAACAAAAGGATTTGTAGGGGCAGAGTGTGTGTAGAGAATAGATTTGGCATTGTGAAGGAAAAATTCAGAATTCTGAAACACTTGCCCGTGCATGTCGCCAAAGCTTCCAAGATCATACACGCATGTTGTGTTCTTTGGAACTTTTGTATAATGGAAGACAAGGGCTGGGACATGCTGCCAATTGAAGATGATCCTCCACCAATATACTACTATGAAACAGAAGCCATGAACAGGTCCTTAAAAAAACAAGGTGATCAAATGAGGCACGTGTTATTTGAAAATCTGGGTGGACATGTGACCCTTTGAATGTTCTTTTGTAGACAATAAATATTAAATTCAAAATTCAATTCTTCTCCATTTCGCTATCTTTAATTATTTGTCAGGTATTTCTTACATTATGATGAATAAGTGATAGAGTTTAGAGCTAAGTTTCCATTTAGAGCTTCAAAACATTTCATTTGGAAATACTGAACAGCCTGTTACAGAATTTGTGAGTCCTGTGACTTCACAATTAAAGAACATAGAAGACTAAGAAAAATCATTTGTACACACACAAGTTTGATAAGAGAAGTTTGTATTCATAAAAAAAAAAAATACATAGGCATATAATGCCCTGTTCAAAATACTTCAGCATTTGAGCTGCCCGAAACATTCTGAGTGAGTCAAATGACTTCACTATACAAAACAAGAAGTCTGCACACCTTCCAATGATAACAGGAAATCTGCATGAATACATAGAGGCATTTTTTTTCATCTGTCAGTTTCCGAGCAATCATATGAAAAAAAAATGGCAGCCATGCCATTTCACAGAAACAAAAGCATTTTATAAAAAGAAAATGCATAACAAAAAAAGAAGTGAGGCAAAGTCAGACTCGCATAGAAAGGGGACACAGATCACATGGAAAGGTTGCACTACGAATTTCATGGAGGCACCACATTTCCTGTAGCTTAACATAGACACACTCCATATGCCCTGTCCGGTTGTTTGCAGAATTTGCTGCCCATTCCAAAATCTCGTCATCCACACTAACGCCCATTTCAATAAAAACTGTAATGGTCTTCTTAGAGAAACTGCAATGGATAACCTTGTGAGATATAACTTCAACTTCAGGGTTTGCAGGCTGGACTGTGGGGGAGGAGAACTGGCTTTCTTTTTGCTCCACTTCGTCCGAAGAGTCTTCATGATTCTCCTGATAAACATGATTCTCCTGAAAAATATTTTCTAAACTGACAGGCTGATCACTGAACTGCCGAGAATCCCCACTGCTGTCGGGAAGAACTTCCTCACTGGAAGTATGTCAGGTATCATGGTCAGAATAATAGGGTAACTCAGTGGAAGAGGAAGAAGTAGTTGGTGGAGTTTGATAGGATGAGGAGCTCGAAGAAGAGCTCGAAGAGGAGCTCGAAGAAGAGCTCCGGCTTGGAGAGCGTTGGCGCTTTCTGTTCACGACTCTCTCCATATTGTCGAAGCGGCTTGCATGCAAGAATTGGAGGAAGCTTAAGTAGCCTTTACGAATTTGGATGACTGTGACTAGAAGGCAATATTTAATGCTAAAATAATAGGGCTGTACAACTTCTTTAATATTTAAGAATACTGGTGGGTTTTGTGACAGTTCCAAAAAAGAAATTCTAAAAAGCAAATAACTGAAAACGAACCTTTAGTCCTTCTTATTGGCAGCAAGTTTGGCAATTTCGAGCAATGTCTCCTTTGTCATTTCACATATGCTTTGAGTCATTGCAGCCATGGACTCTGCAATTTTCAGACTGTTTGCAGATCTTATTGTTTCCAATTCCCTGACCAACTCAATTTTTCTTGCACTTTCTTCTTTCAGGAAATCTAATTTCTTCACCTCAGTGTCCCCAAATGTGCTTGCCATCTGTGATATTCCCATTGCAATGTCCTCATCTATCTGCAACCTGGACTTCTTTCTACTTGTAGGTTTTCCACCAAACTCCAGGCTGATTACATGCAGCTGATCTAGGACTTGAAGAATCTGTCTGGTTTCCTGTTGGTGTCCTATTGATTGGAATTTCTGGCATCACTGGACTGCTCGGATTTCCCGTGTTTCCATTATTGTTTGAATTGGGTAGATCATCAAAGTGGTCTTCAAATGCTGCATCTGTTCCAACAGTTTCAAAGAAAGTGTCATTCATGAAAGATTCTGAGTAATTTGTATGCAAGTATGCAGCCTCGAAGGCTTCATTCCCAAATTCACCATCATCACCAGCACCTGGTATTGGATTATCTGAGGTAATACCATATTTAACCTCTTCCATTCTGTCATACCATTGCCAAGATGATGGTTCAGAACCTGTATGGCTACAAGCCTCCTTCTCATCTTTAAATTTAGCTTGCAGCTTATCCCATTTGTTCTTTAGTTGTCTCAGCTCCACTAAACCCCCAACAAAGGGCTGCAATTTGATCATAATTTCCCTCCATTGTGTGTTGGAGAGGTTGAGGGTGCCATTGGTTACCAATTTCATCTCGTTCAGGAGATTGAGGAATGTGGAGACACCCTGATCTGTCCATTGCACAGGAGACTTCCTATTCTTTATGTCCATCACTTTCGAATTTTCCTTCTCATGCACAACAATAGCCAAAGTAGAATCGGGTTCTAAAGATTCACTCACAATATCAGAGGATGCCTGAATTTCGCTCAATACACGCTTGGATCTCTTTTCCTTTGGCTGTCTTGATGATGGAATTGGCTCAGAATTAGTCTCCAATTGCACATCCATGGAGATCTGGCCTGTCATTTTCCGGGTCCTTCTTGGTGCCATTTTTTCAACCCGAGGAGGCACGAAAGGTTTGCTGGTTGCTGGCAAAGCAGATCGAGAGGCCTTAGACATCTGAATCCAAATAATTGATTGGGAATAAGGACGACTTAAAACGAAATTGAGGATCAAAACTTAATGAATGAATGCACAAAAAACGAATGCAAATGCGTATGCACCCGATGAATACTTGAATCGAATCGGCTAATTGCTTGAGAAATTGGATACTCGAAAGCAAGAATTGGGCGGCCTTGAAGATCAAGAAGTTGGGGAAATGGCCCCGGGTTTTCGGTGTGGGAAACATTTTGCGCGGTTTTTCAGCAAAGAAAAATTAAGGCTAATTGTTTGGTTAGTGGGCAATGAAAACGCCCTAACGGTTGTTAGGGCTTAATCATCTCGAGGTGAGAGTTGGGTTTTTCCACTCTCACCCATCTCTCCCATCTCTCCCCATCTCTCATCTCGTATTCTCTCGTATTGTCTCTCGTCATCTCTAAGTCGAAGATGTGGCCAAGGCATCTCTCTCACACACACACACACACACACACACACACACACACACACACACACACACACACACACACACACACACACACACACACACACACAGAGCAAAGACCTTGACCTTTGATGTATTTTTGAACAACAGAAGTTGCCTTCATAGAAGGGAGTAAATTGTTCTGTTGCTCTGAATGTTAATGTTTAGTTTACTTTCAGAGTACATTTTACGGACTTATTTCTGTTGCTATCTTACATTTATTTTGTTAAGACCTCGCTTCATTGGGTTTAGCAAATGCTAAGGTGTTCTACACTCTCTCTCCCCCCCTCTCTCTTGCTTGTTAGGGAGCCAATCATGTATCTTGAAATAAACAAACGTATCAATAATTTACATCAGCGGCATATTTCAACATTCCTAGTCACAAATGCTTAGTTTCCAGACCAAATCATTTCCCTTAATCCGATTACTTGGCTATACATGAGTGTTGATGCATCAATAAAAGACAACTTGAAAGCAGTGGACAAACCATTGTTTTAGGATTATTGGGAACGTTTTATTGGTTAATGGAAAGCTTTAAGAGATGAGAAGCAAGGAAATAATATGGTGTATAAGTTGATAAAAGCGATTTACGGCTTAAGGCAAGCATCTAGACAATGGTACGTATGGATGAATAACTTTTGCTTTCTATTAGGTTTAGGAAATTAAAGATAGAAGGCAATTTCTACATGTGGAAAGAAGGGAACAAGTGCTTAATCACAACACTTTATGTGATGATTGTATTATAGTTAGTAATGACACATCATATGTGGAAAGATGCAAAGCATCATTGAAAGGACGCTTTCAAATGTCAAAATTAGGTGATTTTAAGAAATTGTTGGGTATGGAGGTTAGGAGAAATAGGAGAAAGGGGAGCTTCTTTTAACACACGAGCAGAATACTAAACAAGGTGCTGCGCACGGAGGGTTGCCCTCCGTGACCCGAGAGTGAAATGGCTTAAATCACACTTCAAAGTCATGTTTTCGAGCATATACTGACATATACTTGGAATATGCCACAAACCCACATGGATGAGGGTAAATATAATATAGCTGGCATAGGATCTGTAAGGCTATACCTCAAAACCAATCAACTCTCAGTCTCCAGGATGGATGGATGGATGGAGCTAAAAAAAGGTAGCAGTTAAAAGAGCAGCCCCCAGTTGAAAATTTTGGCATAAGATGAAGTTTAAACTTTTTGTGGCATGCGATGTAGTTCTTGTTTTCCTGGCAGTGGAAATGGCATTAACTATATCTAAAATTTGCCTTTGAAGTACTTGAAGCAATAATCAAATGCTTCAAGTACTTGGTAGTAGATTGTTCATCTGTGTCAATCATACTATTGTCCAGAAATATTTGGCATCCTAGGAATTGGTGCCCTAGTGGTGCATCGCTCATCTCTCAATAACCAAAATCTTTTCCTAGCTGTTGTCATCATTGTTGTTATGGATAAGGTATGTCTGATTGCTTTTGTGTATCTATGGAAGCCCGTGGTACTCTCTGTGCTGGGTGTTGCTAATATTTCACAATTGCTATATATAACTCCATATATTGATTATCGTGATGGAGAAATTGATTGGGAGTTATGTTACCAACGGAGGATCTCCAAGGCCATTGTATTAAATGGAAAGTCTTTTAAAGCTACAGAGCATTTTGCCAAACACTAGAAACATGCTATATAATACCAGTTCAAAACAAAGATCATGGACATGCAGATTCTAGACATGCCATACTTGTCAAATAATCAATGAGTGCTAAATTTTGACAGCAATGATTCAACTCTAAATGCTGAACTTTACATATATCACCCAAAGCCTTTTTGTTGCTATAAATGCCTTGGTCTCCTCAATAGATGTCATTGATGAGAATTTCCTATTCATCAGATCATGCCAAAGGTGTATATGAATGATTTCTTGAATATTGCTTTGCCTCTATATCACTTTACATTTTACAGAATCTCAACAGAGATTTCCAACCTGAAATCACATGATTTTCTTAGAATAGAGCTTCTGCTATGAGCTAAAAGTTCTTGTACCTGACATGACGCGATGATACTAGAGTCACATGTTAAATGAGGAAGCAAACAGAATCTGCATTTTAGACATTGAAGCATATGTTAGAATGCAAGAGTTTAGCAATCCCATAGATACGGTACCTTCAGAAAGAACGATTTTACTGTAAATGATCTAAGATAGTCAGATAGACCATTCCATGTTTATAGAGTAGGCGTTTATAAAACAGCACTGGAATGGATGACCTAATGCTAATGTTACATCTGTTTTATATCCATCAGTTAGTCCGCTTATGAATGTATGAGCATTAGCTGCCTTAACTGCTTCAACAACACCCTTCACTTGCATCTCATCAAAACAGTTAAGTGCTTCAGGAACAAGTCCATTTTCAACATTTGCTGATATTAATGCATTCCATGATACAATATCTGGAACCACGAGTTTGTCAAATACTTCACGAGCTTTTAAAGGTGCCCCGCATGGATCCCAGAGTGCCACAAGCTTTCAGGCTGCTAAAAAATGTGATATTATCTGGAACAATATCTTCTTGTTGCATCTGTTCAAAGCACTTCAGTGCTTCTTCACCAGCTCCATGATCAAGAAATGCCGAGATTATTGTGGTCCAGGATATAACATATCCCGACTATGTAACATGTCTAATGTTCCTAACTTCCTACAAGCTTTCAAGCTGTAAATGAGTGTGACAGAATTGGAAGCTACCCCATCTAGTCGCATCTATTCAAAACATTTTAATGCTTCCTGATGAAGACCATTTTCCACATAGCCTGCAATAAGAGCATTCCATGACATGGAATCTTGAAGTATGAGTTTGTCAAATACTTCTTGTGCCTCCACAAGGGAACCACATTTAGCATACATGTCAACCAGTGTGGTACCAATGAAGGTATCCTGCACAAATGCCGTCTCTCCAATCTCAGAATGTATTTCTCGACCTTTCTTTATGGCTGCTAAGAAACCCCAGGCTTTCAGGCTAGAGACATATGTCAAAGCATTAGGTAGAATACCCTTTGATTGCATCCATTCAAAACAATTCAATGCTTCAAGGAAATTCCCACATTTAATATATCCTGTAATAAGTGCATTGCATGACACAATATTTCTAACTGGCAGCTTGTCAAAAACGTCACGAGCATTTGCAGGAAAACCACATTTTGTATATATGCCAACCAATGTGGTGCCAATAAAAATATCTTTTTCAAATCCTTTCTCTGTAATCTGAGTGTGAATTTTGAAACCTCTGTTTATGGCTCTTATGCTGCTACAAGCTTTGAGACTGTAAACATATGTGATGGCATTTGGAGCCACACCTTCCAACTGCATTTAGTCAAAACATTCTAGTGCTTTATGGCCAGAATCATGTTCAGAATACCCTGCAACCAGTGCAGTCCAAGAGACTACATTCCGAACTGGCAGCTTGTTAAAGGCTTCTTGTGCCGCTGCAAGGAAGCCACATTTGGCATACACTCCCACCAATGTGCTGCCAACAAAAAGATCAGTTTCATACCCTTCTTCCCTGACAACAGCATGAATCTGACGACCCCTTTCTATATCTGCTGATTTTGCACACGCTTTCAGTAAAGCCATAAATGTGTGACCACTGGGATGTATATTATCTTCTGTTCCAAATGAAAACATGAGGTGATGTTTAATAATTTAACAACCTTGGTGGCTCATGCCTCCTAGGAGAACAAACTGAAATTCCCAGCTCCTGGAATGTCAAATCCCCGGTTAATTGCCGCATCCTCCTCTGTAAAACTCCTATCTCCTGAACAAATCCTCTAGTCAAGATCCTATGTGCAATGGCGAAAGATAAAGCAGACAAATACAGCAGATATTGTCTTGAAAGAATGGTATTTTCCCTTACAATCCTGTCATGCAAAAGATACTAATTGAATGACCACAAGAAACAACAGAACCGCTGCTAAGAACAACTGGGCAACCCAGTGCTATTAAAAACGAATTAACAGCATGCAAAAGCAGTGATTCAGAATTTTATCTCCAGCAATAAACCCCTTGCTAGCATTGATAGCCACGCTGCAATATTCTCAACCTGTTATAAAACATGCTTTATGTAGGATTGATTCAACTTCCAGAGTTAGAATATAAAAGTTCCATCGCAAGTTAGATATCAATTGCTAGGTCTTCCACTGCTGCAGATTTTCAAGAATCCAACTGTCCATATCAAGAACAGATCTAAGCCGTATAGGACATGTAAATAGTTTATTTCATGTGATGCTCAGATCGCTAAGAGCCCCTTTGCTTATACCAACCAGAAAATGCAAGAAGACACTACATGGAAGCTTTGCTAGCAAAAGTATATTTTGCATTAGGATGGCCGCTGATGCAAACAAATTCAGCATATTAGAATTAAAATCAGAATAGCTGCAACTCTCTTTTATGTAGATTGTGAGTTGGATGGGTGAGCCTATACAACGATGGCAGTCTGGCTACATACATCTATGCTCTATTTTTTATTTCACTTGCTATCTTACTCAAAATTAGAAAATTGCAAATCATAAAGCACAAACGGAGATCCTTGGGGCTTTTGATCAGTCTTTAAGATCCAACACTCCCAGAGTGACCTCCGAATTTAGAATATTCATCACAATGTGGAGTGGAAGGGCATTGCGGGCTGCATTGTGGCACCTCAGCTCTATGCATGCAACGGTGCCCATGCTTGCTCATTCCTTTGCATATGGGACCATCCGGCTTTTCAGATGTGGATGGGATGTCCATATCAACACAAACAGCATTTTCATCATCTCGGTTGGTTGAAATAAAATTCTTAGGCTCCCCATCAACTACTACACGAATCTACTTGTTATCTGCCATCTCTTCAGAAACTTTTAGATCTGTGTCTTTATTCTCTTTCCTAAGATGGGGGGCATCATCCATATTATGTTTTTTGCGAAATAAAGAATCCTAAAATGGGGATTTCTTGACCTCCTTCCCTTTTGGGATCTCAGAAGCTAAGCTCTGTTTTTTAAACAGGGTATATGAGCAGGTATCTCGCCCAAGCCAGAGGGTGTCGGATTTTTGAAAGGAGCTGTGATCCAGACTCTAATAAACTCGAATGCAATTGATAAAGCCGTTTCAAGCGGCTCTTGGCCACTGCTCAGAAAGAATTGGTGGATTGCTCCTCAAGATCTGTAAATTCGGCAGACTAAGCAATCCATGAAGCAAGAACAGCCTTTATAGGCTCAGAATTACAAAACTTTCTCAGGCAGGCTAAAAGTGACCAAAGAAGTCGTCTAGTTCTAAAGACTTTCATTACAGCATATGCATTCTTAAATATCTAAAATCAGAGAAAATTCACATAGACATGGTCCGGGTGAGCATGTACCTAGATTTTCCACAGAATGCTATACAAAGGCAAATGTTTGCTGGAGCTCGGATGAAACAGTGCCAAAATGGTATGCAACGAAGGGCAGGACACTGTAATAAAAGGACTACCAAATTTGAGCAAAATTCTGATGGTGACAAAATCATTGAGCCATCTAAAAATACTTTTCTATTACTGCTTCTTCAACTCGGCCTGGCAAATAAAAGAAGGGGTGCAGACAGCCATGGCGATCAGTCTGCTGTCAGTCTGTGCATTGCCATCGCTACTCGCCAACACCAACATTAACATGCACGGATCTGTCTGTGCATTTCTTCCCATTTATTCTTCATAAAATAAACTTTGAATGATGAACAATACCATAAAATAAGCCCTAAATGATGAAAGGTACCTGATGAAAGATTTGTAGATCTACCCAACCAACACAGAAATTAACAGCAAAAATGTTGCCGAATTGCATGAATATAGACCAAACTTGAGGTCCACCATGCTTCATAACTGCCAATATGAATAATATGAGAGGTCTGGTTCACCAACATAGAGATATACAGAACACATTACCAAACTTGAGGTCCACCATGCTTTATAACTGCCAATATGAATAACATGAGAGATCTAGAGGTTTTTTATCAACAGAAGCATAAGAGAACTAATTAAACGATCCTACAAACAGATATTCAAGTATATATGGCCGAATTAGATGCATGGGATTCCATCAGGCTAGAGCTCCTAGATCTCTGTTGTGTCTTCTGTTACAGCCAAAATTGGAAGAGACTGCGAAAATAATAGCATGGGCTGGTCTGTCTTCTCGCTAAAAAATCCATAGAACAAAAACACCCTAACAAAAATAGGTTGGACAGGAAGCCCGACTCTCAACTTTTAAGGCCATAAAGTCAGTTTGCTCCTCTTTTGTCTCTAACTATGAATTCATGCAGCCAATCTAAGCCTGCAAACTTTTTCCAAGATGAGGGACATTGCCAGAGGCCTTCCATCTTAGCTTTATTTCTTCCACATGCTTAACTATTCCGCTTTCCAACAGGGATGATGCATCACGATTCTGACTCCAAAATAACAAAATAAGTTTGTTTCCTTCATCGTGATTTTGGTAAGCTCCAAAATAATGAAATAAGTTTGTCTCCGTCATCATGATTGTGGCTTCCTTAAATTGGTTCCATTACAAACAAATATGCAGCACCTCGTGTATAAACAGAGACAGACTATCTGATGGACTGCCGAAATGGATAATAGAAGCTATTTTTATCAAAAAGATATACCTGGGTAAGTTGTGCATGGAAACGACTCTAATTGTCGGCTATCATCAGAATTGTTGCCCTAACTCTGCCCAGGCTATGGCTCAAGAGGCATGTGACGATTAAAAGAGTCGGCTCCTTCCTCTTTGCAAAAGAAACAAAAAACCCATAAGTTCCAGTCTGATCATAACCTTCAGGCATTTTAGCAGGATCAACAGCAGCGAACATGCAGATATCAGGTCAATCCAGATCCCATCTGGCTTTTTCATGCGAAATTTTAACCTGGAACTCCTATAGAATGCTGGATGACCGAGCATTTACAGGCAGCAGCCACAGGCAGCAGCCAGTTTTTAGTAGTCATCAGCATATGCTAGGTATATGCCAGCATATACTTGAATATGCCCACATACCCACATAAACGAGGGTTTGCCCCCCTAGGGGCAACCCAAAAAGCTTTGATTCAGTTTAGGGGATTGCAATGTATCAAAAATAAGATTGCTTTCACTTTATTTTACTTGGCAAAGGCTTAATCTGGCCTAAGAACAAAAAAAAAAGAGTTGCCTGGGTTCATATAGTTTCTAACTTGGCAATTATATAATTATTAGAAGCATGGCTAAATCTTGCAGAGGTTTTCTCAATACAGGGCATTGCGACGAATACAAGAAAATAGAGGCGCATTTTTTAAACTTTCCCATAATAACTAAGAGGCCCCAAAAACTATAGAAGGCTATCCAAGAGTAGCTCCGTCCACGAGCGTACGCGGGTTAGTTTAAGGTAGTTAGTCCGGGGAAGTCAGCTTGCTCGAGGTAATATTTCATTGGATCAGAAGATAAGATCAAATCGTTCCAAATAATTCACAAGCTGAAACATCACTGATTCTGAATGTTTATCACTGATTCTGAATGTTTATGTGACCCTGCTACTAGAGCCGTGTATAGTAAATTCTGCATCTCTTGTGAAGATGTCAGGAGAACAAGGAAATGGAAGCTCAAGGCTGGAGTCACTTCCAGGACCACTTCTTCTGAATCTCATCTTGTCATCCTTGAATGCTTCCACTTTGGGTCGACTGGCGTGCTGCAGTCGACATTTAAGACTCATGGCAACTATGGATCAACTTTGGCTTCCTCATTGTATTGCATTTGATTTCATTCCAGTGCTATCACGACAAGGGTCACAAACTTTGGACATATCAGGGAATCTTGGTCCACCTGCTCTTCGGACCTCTTGGCACAAGAATTTCTGCTACAATCAGGTTTTTCTTAACCCTTCGGATGCATTTTCATCTTTAACTTTGTGTTGACAAACAGTCTATGCTGCAAGTCTTGTTGGATCGTTGATGTATATTCCTTTTTTAAATCTTCCTCAATGTGACCTCCAATTCTGCCTCATTATATCATACTGTACAGTTCACAATGGTAACCATATCATTTCATAGCTCAAATTGACAAAAATTTTAAGACGTCTAATATTCTTGTTATATCTGGGAATCCTGGGCTTGAGCATTGATGCCCATGTTGTGCAAAAACATCAATCATCTAGAGCTTCAACAAGGACAATAAATTATAAGCTTCATGTCAGCCAAATAAACAACTTTGCTATTGCATAACAGAATAGGAGATGCACTGAATGTGGTGAGCCTACACAGTATGTCTTTACACTTCTGCCAAGTCGGAAGCGTCTCTGCGAAAAGTGAGTAGTTTAATTGTCTTTTATGTGCTCATCACTATTCATGATACATAATTTAGCATTTGTTAATGCAGATGTGAGCATGCATTCCCAAAATATGCACTCATCACAGAACTGGAAGCTAAAGAACGGTATCAACTGGAAGATGTAGATCTTTCTAGTCTGCCATTTAAAGAGGTTTCCCATAAACGGTTCTCTGTGCGCTTTTTTCTGAAAACTTCAATTGAACAAGTTGTAGATTCAAAGAAAGCTGTTAAGGAAGATGATTCATTGCATGTGGGGCAAGGCGAAGGGAGTGAAACTGATAGTTGTACAAGTAGTACAGATAATGAAGAGGTAAGTGAAACAAAAAAACCCCCTGTTCTTAAAATTCAGAGTAAGGAAGCCCGCAAAGAGCATAAACGACAAGTGAAGAATGCGAAAAGAGAGCAGCGGATGTTCCGGGATCAATTAGGTAAGACTGGCAGGAGATTAAGCTTAGAGATGCCAGAAGGAAGTACAGGCATAAGCCAGAAAAATAGTATTATGGATAACAAGGTTAAAAAGGATGTAGCTATCAATGCGGATGCCTCAACATCTACTGAAGTTAGTAAGAAGACATCAAAAAGGGCAAAATGGAGAGCAAAAAGTGAGCATTATATTGCAGATAGTGGTTCAAAACAAGGTGGGTCTAGTTCAGCCTGCAAATGGAAAAGCAAATCTCCAAGTAAGTGGGTGAGGGAACGGGAGTGGATTGAGGTTGAATTGGGAGCATATGGGATTTCAGCCTTAGAGGTGGACAGTGATGAGTGAGCAATTTCTGGTACACGGTTGGCTTAGTTCAGGCTTGGAAGTGGACAGTAAGCGCTTGATATTGAAGGTTAGTAAGAAGACATCAAATGGGCAAAATGGACAGCAAAAAGTGACCATTATATTGCAGATAATGGTGAAAAGCAAGAGTCTAATTCAGCCTGCAAATGGAAAGCAGATCTCCAAGTAGTTGGATGAGGGAGCGGGATGAGGTTGAATTGGGAGCGTATGGGATTTCAGCCTTAGAAGTGGACAGTGATGAGTAAGCACTTTCTGGTAACAGGTTCGGCTTAGTTCAGTCTTGGAAGTGGAAGTAAGCGCTTGATATTGAAGTTTTGGCTTCATCTTAACCACGTAATGATCTTACTAGTAGTTTCATTTGTTCAACTGTTTGCAACGGGTTCTGTAGCCAAGAGCAATGCAGATAATTTTCTTTATGCACGAATGTTCTCACTCAGAGATAGTGCTCAAAGAAAATATGCTGTCACTACAAAGAGGAAGAGACCCTGAAACATCGTGTCTTTTAATTTTCTTCCAAAACTTTGCTGAACTGCTCCAGTCATTTCTTCTTGTATCTCCAAACTACTGTCTCTTTGTCTCTGATATATATATTATAAAGTCAAGGTAATGAAGACTAGCTTTGCAAAATGATTTGTGTCCACATGGCGGTTTATGGCACTCATGTTGTCTATGACAAACTGTTTTTAAGACGTTGCATACAGTGTGAAAATTGTAATACCAATATATATATCCTACGGCTTGTATAGTATAATAACTTAAATAAGCTGACCCAACTAGTTTTTAACAAGTTGCTAATGCTACGAATGGTTTGCCCCCATACCGATCAACATTGAAACATATTACCTGTAGTGATCAACATTGAAACATATTACCTGTAGGTATATAAGTATTTCCATGGTTTAGTCACCAAATGCCTTAAAGAGCTTAAACCTTGCCTTCCCTTTTTTGTGAGTTCTAGCAAAGGCCTGAACCAATTTAAGGGGTTTTTTTGGGTTGCCCCTAAGGGGGCAAACCCTCGTTCATGTGGGTTTGTGGCATATTACAGGTATATTAGGCTGTAAACTGTCGGTTGTTTCCGTTGTTGGGCAGCCACTCTCGGAACCGGCTACCGGAGAGGGCAGCTAGGGTTCTGGCTGGAGTTCTATAGCATGTTTTTGCAGTTCATGCTACAAGGAGGATTCCTTCTGCTTTGCAACCTGTCAGAATAATTGCTCCTGCAGATGCAGCATCTATAAGCCATGCTTTCTTTTCAGTTGCCTCAGGAAATTTAGCGAAGGTGTATAGTCTTATGCCAGAAGGTAAGTGTTGCTTTGGTATGTGTTTTAGATAGATACTTTGTGAATGCTAACACAATTCGGCATGCCTATTTTCATGCAGCAGGTCAATTTGCTGGATGCTTTCTGGCTATCTGGAAGTATGCGTTGCCTTTTCTTTTTAGCCCAATGTTTGTCTTTGGAGTTACGCCTTAGTTCTGAACCATAGTAAAGCTCTTTCTTGGATGTAATATTATGCCGAGATGGCTCTGCTGCTGATAATAGCAATGGCAAATATCTGCAGTCTTCAATGTCAGGAGCAATGGGCTTTATTCACATGACTACTGTACTTATGCATTAACCAGGGCATTTCCACAGGAGGCACTTAACTAGTGCATTTAACTAGGGCCTTTAACAGGTGTTGTCTAACTGGGCATTTAACCAGCGCATTGCATAACTGGGTCACGATTTCTGCTGCTTGGGCTATTGTTTTATGCCTTGTTCTCTATTCTTTCTTTATCCTCTTCCTCCTTTCCTTGTTAATTTGCTCACCCTGTGCACATTTATTGCAAGGAACAAAGCAAAGCTCCCTAAGACGAAGGGGTCTAGAACTGAACCCAATCTTATACTTCTGATGCCCTTATATCTCATCTGTTCAGTTATCGCAATGCTCTTGATCAGCATGGGGTTAGAAAACTACCATGTCATTGAGAGGGATTCTTCGTCAAGGTTTATAAAGGAAGATGAACATATTACTGGACAGGAAGATGAAAATATACTGGACAGGTATTTTGTACATTTGTTGCTTTATGTGGTGATCTAGGAGTTTAGGAGTTGATTTTTCTTCTTAGACCGTGGCTATGAACTTCATACTGAAACATGGAAAAAGTTATCGAGAATTTGGAACAAGAAATAGAAGTGCGTTCCCCCTGCATTGCATTGGAGTTTAATGTATTTGATAGCATTCTCTATTTGTACGTACATATTCCTGTAGCGACAATAGTTTGTAATTGTTTTGACAATAAGTTTATGCCAAGCTAAGGGTTACTGGGTGCAAAATTGTGTGGTATTGCAAACGAATCTGGTTACGAGTTAGCAGTAGCTCCTAAGCTGCAAGGACTATGATCTACACAAAAGAATTCGAAACATTAACAAGAAATAAGCAGTATAGATATTGGAATTCATGCACAAATATGGCAGTATAGAAAAGCAACTGTCTCTTTTGACAAACATATATGCAACAATTTGCCTCTAGACCTCCATTATCTTCATATTTTGAATTTTCTATCTGCCCTTCCAGACCAGAAAAGTATCCAGTCACACAGATTACAATTAATCATTCGTATTATAATGTTATATGTTTATATAGAGTTCATTTGAATATGCATAATATCCAATTATCTGGACTAAAGGAACTGTGGGACTTTGGCAGGGAGAACTCTATGAAATTACTGAGGTTGATAGATCTTTGCCAGAAGTTTGTTGCAGGATTTCAGGCCATTGCAAAGCAACAGATCATTCCTTTGTCTTTCTTGTTGCGGAGCTGACAAAAGAACACATTTTGGGTATTTTACAGTTCTTATTGCTTGTAAAGTATTATATCCTTCTTTCATTTCAAAGAAATAAAGTTATTAAGCGTCAACATTATCCTGTAGAGCTTGAACAACTTGTTCATAGCACTGCTTCACCCCTGTGGATGTATTAAAGGCATCATAATTGATGTAACTGATCTTGTTATCTCGAATATAGCTGACCAAGTCAGTACAATTCAGATTAGAGGCGTTTTCGCAAAACTCACACACAATGAGACCCCCCAACATTGTTACGAACCCATGCCCTAGCTGTGACAGAATTACCCTCCTTCCAAGCTGATAGAGCACCTTTACTAAAGGTGCCTCCATCGTCGTCATCAGTTTTCATTAAGCAGTCATCGTGGATACACAAGCTGCCTGCTTGGGATGAGAACAAGTCAGCAATGTCTTGGGGATACCTAAGCATGACACTTAAATTTCCTGATTGAGTGAGGCGGCCCATTTGTTGTACCCATTTTGATTTTGCTTTCTGGCTATCTGGAAGTATGCATTGCCTTTTCTTTTTAGCCCAATGTTTGTATTTGGAGTTATGCCTTAGTTCTGAACCATAGCAAGGCTGTTTCTTGGATGTAATATTATGCCGAGATGGCTCTGCTGCTGATAATAGCAATGGCAAATATCTGCATTCTTCAATGTCAGGAGCAATGGGCTTTATTCACATAACTGCTGTACTTATGCATTAACCAGGGCATTTCCACAGGAGGCACTTAACTAGTGCATTTAGCTAGGGCCTTTAACCAGGTGTTGTCTAACTGAACATTTAACCAGCGCATTGCATAACTGGGTCATGATTTCTGCTGCTTGGGCTATTGTTTTATGCCTTGTTCTCTATTCTTTCTTTATTCTCTCTCTCTTTTCCTTGTTAATTTGGTCACCCTGTGCACATTTATTGCAAGGAACAAAGCAAAGCTCCCTAAGACGAAGGGGTCTAGAACTGAACCCAACCTTATACTTTTGATGTCCTTATATCTCATCTGTTCAGTTATCGCAATGCTCTTGATCAGCATGGGGATAGAAAACTACCATGTTATTGAGAGGGATCCTTTGGCAAGGTTTATAAAGGAAGATGAAAATATACTGGACAGGTATTTTGTACATTTGTTGCTTTATGTGGTGATCTAGGAGTTTAGGAGTTGATTTTTCTTCTTAGACCATGGCTATGAAGTTCACACTGAAATGTGGAAAAAGTTATCGAGAATTTGGGACAAGAAATAGAGGTGCGTCCCCCCTGCATTGCATTCGAGTTTAATGTATTTGATAGCATTCTCTCTTTGTACATACATATTCCTGTAGCGACAATAGTTTGTAATTGTTTTGGAAATAAGTTTATGCCAAGCTAAGGGTTACTGGGTGGAAAATTGTGTAGTACTGCAAACAAATCTGGTTCACGAGTTAGCAGTAGCTCCTAAGCTGCAAGGACTATGATCTACACAAAAGAATTATGAAACATTAACAAAAATAAGCAGTATAGATATTGGAATTCATGCAATTGTCTCTTTTGACAAACTTATTGTAATGCAACAATTTGCCTCTAAACCTCCATTCTGTTCATATTTTGAATTTTCTATCTGCCCTTCCAGACCAGAAAAGTATCCAGTTACACAGATTACAATTAATCATTCATATTATAATGTTATATGTTTATATAGAGTTTATTTGAATATGCATAATATTCAATTATCTGGACTAAAGGAACCGTGGGACTTTGGCAGGGAGAACTCTACGAAATCGCTGAGGTTGATAGATCTTTGCCGGGTGCAGAATTTCAGGCCATTGCAAAGCAACTGATCATTCCTTCTTTCATTTCAAAGAAATGAAGTTATTAACCGTCAACATTATCCTGTAGAGATTGAACAACTCGTTCATGGCACTGCTTCACCCCTGTGGATGTATTAAAGGCATCATAATTGATGTAACTGATCTTGTTATCTCGAATATAGCTGACCAAGTCAGTACAATTCAGATTAGAGGCGTCTTCGCAAAACTCACCAACAATGAGACTCCCAACATTGTTACAAACGTCGTCGTCAGTTTTAATTAAGCAATCATCGTGGATACCCAAGCTGCTTGCTTGGAATGAGAACAAGTCGGCAATGTCTTGGGGATACATAAGCATAACACTTAAATTTCCTGATTGAGTGAGGCGGCCCACAATATACTTCTTAGCATTAACACTAGCATTGTTGTACCCATTTTGATTATCGTTAGGAGCCAAGTTTGTGCCATGCCATTCCCCATCACAGTCCCTCTCAAAAGAAGAGAAATGACCCAAATATCTTGTTAGGTTTTTCTGTAAAGCAATTAAGATTAATAATTTACCCTATGAAACTTGTTTGGACGCCTACAATTACATCTAAGTTTTGTTCCAATACAGGTGTTATGGAATCCACGTCTTTTTCTATCATCTCAGTATCCGGATCTGTTTGGCCAGAACCACATGTGCCCTCATCACCAGAAACACCGCTCCAGTGGAGAATGAGCCCCACATTATTACTTTTGGCATCGTTGAATATCTGTTGCAAGTTTTGCTTTAAAGTAGAATGGTCCGAGCCCTCATTTTGAAGATGAACCTCTAGCCTCATAAAACGAATGTCTCCTTTCAGGTTGTTAGATGGTACAAAATTGTTGCCATCTTGTGTCAATCCATAATCGGCCAAGGCCTGCGGACCTAAATGAAAACCCCCTGGAGTGCCAAAACCATCTGCAATTTATCCTTTTAATACTTGTTAGTAAACGACAACAACAAATGCAGTTTATCCTTTTAATACTTGTTAGTCAACAACAACAACAACAAAGGCATCCACTGTGGACGAAAAAAACCATTTTATTCTATTCTATTCTATGTACAAAAGCGCGTATAATCACACCAACCTGTATAAGAAGCCAAGGGGCCGAAGAAGAGAGAAAATACTAGGTTGCAATGCAACATATTTTGCCTGCTTCTTTGCACTATGGTGGCGTTATATATAGCCATTGCCAACATAAATTAGTTGGCTTTCACCGAATTTTCCTTAGAACAATGCACGACACATGGCACGATGCTATTGGTCTTGCCACATGTATTTATTGCATAAGATGACATATGTGTACCCTTGGATGATTGATCATTAAAGCAAGGATCCATGAACTGGAATACGCCTTCCAACATGTGTGAATGACAAACTCAAGTGTGCCAACAAATACATAACCTAATACATAACCTAGACGTGTGCAGCATATGTGACATGTACTCTTCTATCTCAGATCTGGAAATCAAGCATTAAGACTTCAAAATGCTTAGCATAAACATAACTAATTCAATTGAGCTACATCTAGAATATTAAGCTTTTAAAGAATTTATGTAGTTGAGCCAGAAAAACAATGGACACTGTAATGCTGCCATGAACAAAAGCCAATAGTGATGCTTGCTTGAATCATTGTCAAAGGCTCTGGCATCTACAAATAATATACGCTTCATAGTCTTCATCAGAAATATGGCAATACAAAGACCTGTCCACAGCAGGATTGTATAGTACAGATATGATTTTATGGTTGCAAGTATACATAATGAAACTCCTACAAATGTATAACCACTGTAGGCTACAATATCAAGGACCAACAAAATTATAAATTAGCCTCCGATGTCATCAAGGTTGTTGTTATGGACCAAGGGCAAGTCGTGCTTGCGGCCCTTGGGACCGGGAATCGGCTTCCGGAATGCCACGAGTTGGCCTGGGAACGTTCCGAGGAGTAGTACCGCCTAGGAGCGGCATGGGGTTATTTTTAAATGGTTAAAGTTTCGTATGTTAAGGTGACTTTTAATAAATTACAAAGTCCTTATGAAAAAGCCACTTAACCTTTGATTTGGGGGTATGAGTTGGCAATACCTCATTGATTGAGGTAAGGGAAAACGAAGATCCCTAATCGCGGGCTGCTGTAAGGGCCGGATCAGCTTAAAATAGACTGGATCTGAGCATAGGATGCTCGATTTCTGCTCCAGAAAAGGCCCATTTGCCTTTTTCCAGCTATTCTTGGCCCTAGTGGCCTTATAAAAGGAATTGGGAGCGTTTTCTGAGATCACAATTTTACCTCTGGAGCTAAGCAGTTGGAGCATTCCGCTTTCTGGCTGCTTGATCTTCTGCCTCTGAAGGTTTAGGGCCATTTCGTATAGGGGAATGGAGGTTGGGACTCCATTCCCGGTTTTGCAGGTGGGGTCCCATGCCCGTTAGCCGAGGGTCGGTCCAAAAACCGAATGGAGGACCAACCTCCATTCCCCTACAAAATGGAAATAGGGGAGGCCTTGGAGAGCTTTAAGATTAAGATCCGGCAGAGAAAACAGAGGGTAAACAAAAGAATGAAGTTTAGAATCTGAGAACAAAAACAGAAGTTTACGATCCAGCAATAGAAGATTTGGCAGAAGGTTTGCACTCAAATCCGGTAAACTTTACCTAAACCCAGAGTTGCGAAGAATTCAAACCCAGACCTACGGCAATTGAGTTCTGATCTGCGAAGAAAAACCTGCCATTAAAAACCTCAAAACTCCGGCACCTACGAAGAATAAGTGTCAACTGCGAAGAAAACCTCAGAGATCTGGCACATGCGAATCCGGCACCTGCTTAGATTGATCCGGCAGATTGATCCGACACTTGCTTAGAGCTCTCAGCGGCGAAGAGGTCGGCGACGGCGGCAGCTCCAAAAATAAAACACAAAACCTAAACCTAAAACCGGCGCAGCCAGTCAAGCGGAATGGGTTAACCCAACTTCCATTCCGCAATGGAGGGGACTGCCACGCGGCAGCACGAAAATGCACGCCAGTAACAATTGCAGACCCTATTTCCATTTTGAATTGATTAAGAACCAATTCGGCCTGTTCCGATCAACTTCATATTTTGGTGCTGCTTGTGAGGTCACTCCGTTCTTGGAGCGTTCGTGCTTCTGTTTGAGCAATACTGCTACTGTAGTATCAAGTTCTTGTGTTAGAACTTCTGAAGCCGGGCTTTCAGGCTGATCCTGGGATCAGTAGTGGTTGTGCGTGGGGAGTTCTTGGAACTCACGGTTGAGGGGAACTCTGGGAGTTCTAGGTAGCACAATCGGACCTACTTTTTGTAGGTTGTGCGAGTTGTCACACAAGGAATATATTTGCAATTGGATAAGAAACACATACCAACAATGGAATATGCAAAGAGATTAGGTGGCAACTGTATTATTTTAGTGACGTGACGACAAATTACCAGTAATATGGTACAATATCAACATGTCATAAACATGTCATAAACTGCTGAAGGCTATACAGAATGACAGAGTTAAACTTGAAATCTAATTAAAACACACACATGCATTTAAGAGACAACAACCTCGGCTCTATCTCTAGCTACCTACGCATAGAATAGGACACGGTCTGGATTGCATCTTGTTCTTAGTTGATAGGCATCGAACACCATAGACACAGGACCTAGTAGACACAGGACCTAGTATGTGAGATTAAAAAAAAAACTTGCAATGCCCAAGAAAAAACAAATTTTGCTACGCACATAACCATATGTTTGTTTAAGCTAATATGGTTACTACTTTCACAAAAAAAAGGTCAAGGGCAGATGTGCACAGGTGTCAAGGAGCACGAAGACGAATCGAGCAGCCTTGTGAGAAAGTAAAAGACCAGTATGTTGTGGGCGAAATCATTTTATGCAGATGCCTTCATTCCTGTTAACAAAATATCAATTTTAACAAACTTTGATTATATAAGATGCAATCTCAAAACATATACCCATTAGTGAAGGGTGATAACTGATGATCCCGTTTAAGAGATGGACTTCACCAAAACTTCATCCTGGATGACATAAGATAGGTGAAAGAATACGATAGCATGGCGATCGGCTCCTTCTCAAGGGGCTCCTATTTCTATCTTCTACTCTTGTTGAGCCAACACTTAGTACCACTGCTATTGTCTTTCCACAGTAGTGCAAGTGACAATCGCTGGGCAGATCAAGTGGAGACTAACATATTGGCTCTATGGACTTAGAGCATCAACCATCATATCTGCTTGTACAATGAAGCTGATTTTCTGGATGCATGGAGGTTGCATCCTCCCCTACTAAAAGGAGCCGACTATTTATAGTTTTTCGCTTGATTGGACTCCGATTTGTGTGCTTGCAAGAGCATAAGGTTGATGCTGTAGTTGGTAGACGATGTAATGTCCTTCTAGCTAATGCGGACTCAGCTAAGGGTGGTATCCCTACTACATCGAGGCAGAACATTTCTGTGACATTTACTCAGGTTGACAGATTTGGCCGGTGGATTATAATCACGTGGTTTTTAAAAAGGCAAAAGTCGGGACTGGTTAATGTTATGCACATAACGCATATCGCAGAGAGTGCGCTTTGGGCGATGTTGCGAGCTAAACTGGTCTGGCTAGATGCTCATGTTGCATGGGTGCTAGTTGGTGATTTCATTATGGTTGAGCTAGATCATGACTGTTGTGGCAGCACCTCTGATATTGTGGACTCATAATTAAGTCTTTGAGACTTTATGAGTCTTTGCCTTTACTTTTCCATGTTACCTTATTTTGTAGCACGAGAACATATTTGTAGTAGTACTTTGGATTGTGCAAAAGCCTTCCACTTTCCTCCTTCAAACTTCTAGAAACTTTCACTATCTAAATATTTTATATCTACAAGAAATTTATCGCGGCAGTCAAGGCCGCCGGCGAACATTTCTCTTCTATTTGAAACTTGTGGGTTTGAACCTATTGTTAACGTTTGACATGTGATAATTCCATACTTGCTTTGAGAATGGTGTGCAAAGATATCCTTGAACATTTGGTCACGGTTGCTTGGTTTAAAATGCCAAGAGGTGTCAAAGTCCAATTTCTAGGGCCTCAACTTCTCTTGTTTTTCTTCCTTCTAAATAAACTCTATGCAATTTTTTTTTATCTAAATGAACACTTGGGGAAATTAGTCACCATTGTATTAGATTTCTTTTCTTTGGACCTTAGCATGTTTGATAGTCATCTCTTCTCGGATATGTTGTTTACCGGAAGAGTTTATATGCAACTGATTGAGCATTTAATGCAATAAGAAAAACAAATTTCATACCATATGCACTAACATTTTGACATTTCAAAGGTTGTGGCATGAATTATAATGTCCTCCTTCAAGCAACAATAGATAATCTGTGCTATCACTTTTCATTTTTGTCCAATTGTTGCAACTATATTGATAATTCCATCTTGCAGACGCACATGCACTAACAAAAATTATATTATGGTGATAAAGAGGTGGTGATAAGGAAATTGATGTGAAATTTGACTTGCTTATAAATCTTATTAAATGGATTCTTCACTTGGTTAGGATAAAACTTATTCCTTGACCAATTAGTTTATTTACTGGTAATTACTTCCACATTAACACAAACCATATAATATATCATAGCTTTTAATCTTACAAACTTAAAATCCTTGCACAATTCCAAAGGCCCCGAAGGGGCCAAATTTATTTTTAATTAACTCAGACCATTACATCCAATACTTATCAAATTAGAATGCCCCTGAGACCCCCTCTTGTTTGGGTGCATATTCACTGGGGAATGATGCATGCAAGGCAGCGAGAGCTCCTTTTCTACTCCGTGAAACCATATAGTATATGTATAAAATTAATACCAATTTAGTATATTGCCTCAAACCTTATAATATTTTACAAATCTCATTATACAGTATACCAAAGCTCGTACAAGCATACCACACAAACAAGGATCGCTATCTATGGTCAAGATTGAGGAGTAACTTGCAAATATGCCCAAACTCTTAACCCAATTGTCCAAACTATCTACAACATTGAATGTTTCAATGCCAAGAGAATATTTTTTATGTACGACGAGGTCACGTGGAGTAAATAATGTTAAAAGTTCTATGTCCAAATACAAACAAAAATATGGAAGAGTTGCCTCAAATATGAAGTTCATAATGATAGGAACAAAGGATAGATCCAGATTATTACTGCACATGTGCTCCCAATCTTGTTATGAACCCATGTTGCAAAAGAGTTCATGTCCAGTACCTGATAAAGGTTCTATGCAAACTATTCAAGCATGCTTTTGACTTAGTTGTTTCTTCCTAAAGTTGTAACCTTAACAAAGATGACGAAATTTGATATCTCATGATTTTTATATAGGGTTATCCATAACCCAAAGTAAATAGTAGTTTTCCCTAGTAGATTAATGATAAACAGGACCTAAATACTTCCAAGCACAAATAGCTCTAACAATCCATTTCTTAACATTATACATTGCAAGTCTAGCTCATTTTTGTAGCAGAGGGTGACCAACTTGAGCATCCATAGAAAATTGTTTGCAGCCAATGACTGCCACAACCCTCTTTTGTAACTTGGCAAACTTTTCTTTGTTGATGTTGTGATGGATTTAGCCACAATGACTACGTGACGACATTTAGGAGGCCATGGCTATTAATATTTGGCACTAATATTTCTCCAAGAGCAAAGAAAAGGAGGTCCAAATTGACATATGTGTAGCGTCAAGAGTGGATAGTACGCATACTTTTCTCCATTTCTGTGTGGGTTTTAGGGGGTAGCTTTTCACCTTTTCATTTTTCCAGTTCTTGGGTTGCCTCTAGAGGGGCAAACCCTCGCTTATGTGAGTTTGTGGCATATCCTAAGTATATGCTGGAATATACCTAGGATATGCTGGTGACTGCTCCAAACCCATTGTTCCTTGTAAATTGGCGGTCACATGCATTCTGGATCGCGGACGTTCCAACCAGGTAACTGACAAGGCAGACCAAAGCTCCAATCTGATGTTGGGCCCTATGCTTATGGGTCCAACAGATGCAGTGGGAAGCATGACATCGCTCACACAATTGCGGCTCCAAATGAAGCTCATTCGTCTGGCTCCAACTCCTTTTGGTCATTTTTTTCTGAAGGCGCAAGCATAAAGAACTATTAAATGAAGTCAGGTTTGGCTCAAAGAAGTGTTTCTATTGGAAAAATATGATGCTTGTCTATCAATAGGTAGCGATTTCTTAGTTTTAAAATGCTTATGGACCTTCAGGTCTTAGCAATTTCAATTCTTGATTTTAAAGGAGGCTAGTATTTATTTTAGAAATGTGGCAGAGCTGCTTGAGCATCTTACTTTGATCATTTCACTTTGAGGGTGATTCACATGACTCAATAAATGCAACTAGACCTCATTTTCATGCATTCATTGTCTGCAAAATGGCACAGAGAGAGGGAGGGAGGGAGGGAGATGCCTTGGCCATATGCTAACTTAGAGAGCATGAGAGAGAAAACGAGAGGTGAGAGATTATGAGAGATGGGTGAGAGTGGAAAAATTCAGCTCTCACCTTGAGAGATGATTCGCCCCTAACAGCCATTAGGAGCGTTTCCATTAACCATTAACTTAACAACCCCCAAAAATTATGTCGCCTGAAAATCATCACCGAAAACTTTCCCTCATCGAAATTCTGGACGCCATTTTCTCCTGTTTCTGTCAATTCTACCTATAATAAATGGTAAAAAAAGGTGCACGTTATATGCATCTTTTGATATGTATTTAAACTAAATGAATAGAAAAACAACCTTGCTATAAAAAAAGGGGGGGGGAAGGAAGGAAGGAATGAAGGTATTTTTATAGATCCACGGAGACCAATCGGTCTATGGGACCCAATACAAAAAAAAGCAGCAAGCGGATTACTACCCGGATTAAAAACCCCGCCCGGAAGGGTTTTCGAGGAAAACCGTGGTGGCGACAATCGGCCCTGCCGACAAACCGCTGTTCCAATATCTGAAATACAAAAATACACAAATATATACACTCATGTACCATACCCATAGTGCACGATCGGTGGCGGCCGGTGGGGGCAAAGGTGGGCTCGCAGATCCGATTACCTCACGAATATACGACCAAAGGGCACGCATCTTGACGGCGGTGTGTTCATCGGCAAATGTAGGGGCAAGTCCGGCCCGTTACTAAGGAAATGTATCCGCCCGGATCCGGCTGAATCCGGGCAACTCGGAAAGTGTGAGACTCATCCTCAATGGCACCCGTTTGACAAAGACCGACAGAGTCGTCTGGCGGGGCTCCCCAATCCACCGCCCGCCTCGATCGCGGAGATGGTGGGCACCCGTCGCGAATGGAGGCAATGAGTCAGGCTTTTTCGAGTGGGTATTTGGGAACGCAGGTAGACTGCGGGCCCCGGACCAACGCCGGGTTGATGTGCTCCTTGTAATGGGCCGTTTTGACCTACTCTAGAGCCGGGGTCCTGTGAGCTTGCCCAGAAGCAAGCGCCAAGGTATTCCCCAAGCTGTCACGATCGGCCTCGTGTCCACCGCGACATCGTGCTCCCGCATGTTCCATGGCGGGCGGCACCGATCTCTCTTACCCCTCCAACGGGGCCCGAGCCGGCCAAGGGGCCCATTGTCACAACAGAAGCCGGTGCGGAACCGAAGCATCACCCATATTAACCACTTTCTAAAAGTAGACGATGTGTCTATCAAGGGTTGCCGTGAAGCGTGCAAGAATCTAGTTTCCCCGGCCAGAGAATCCGATAGGGGACTGAAGGTTTCACCCCAAGTGCGTGCCAAAAATGCCTTCGCTTTTGCTCCAAGTCATTCCAGTCGCCAAAGAGGCGACGGGGCCCCAAACCTCGATCCCATACAAAAAGGGCGGGCTCGACCGGCATTTCGAAAACAGATGTGGTGATGGCCCCAATCATAGAGCTACGCACGGTGATTGTTGTTACGCATGGCATAAAGCTTTCGCCTGGCTTTGTCACCCACAAGCGGATGGGCGTCTCCCAACAGGCGAGGAGGGGAACTCCACCCCTAGGTACTTGTAGGTGGGCCTGACCTCCACAGGCTGTCCTCGATATGTGAGTGCAGGAGGCGTGGGGTGGCGTGAAGAGGATATGAGAACCACCCCGGTCTTGGTCGATTCACGCCGCATAATCAGAGCTGGCGCGAATGTGTCTAGGGCATCCGGATGAGACCGCATAGCGGGGTGTGGGGCGGAAGGTCAACATCGTCCACATAAATGAGCCGGGCGGATGACCTTGTGCAAAAGCCATGACGCCATCCCCCATGCTCGATAAGCCAGGGTTCTAACCGGGTCAATGTAGAGGCCAAAAGTGTTGGTGAGAGGGGCAGCCTTGGGACCCCGACTCTCGTGAGCAGCGGTGAACGCGTCGGTACCGCATCTGCCAAAACAACTCTCATACACGCCTGTATATGGCATTACGCGCGGCATCGGGATGATTGACGAGTCTAGCCCACATCTTTTCAGGGGGGATCGTATCGAAAGCCTTCGCGAAGTCCACAAAGCAGCCCAACAAGTCCTGCCGATGGTTTCGGTTGTCTTCAATCAGTGCCCGCAGTATAAAGATATGGTCAATCGTTGAGTGGCGGGGTCTAAAGCCTGCTTGTATGAGGGCTCGCACATCTGCTGCCTACGCCCGGCCGGGTCAAGCTGCCGCTTTCGAGAATGCCGATAGCAGTTTGGCAAATCTTGAGCCCGACCATGATCGTCCGGTAATTGGCCGGACGATTGTGGGTCGCCCCGCCTTGTGAATGGGGACAACCACGCTTGTGGTCCATTGTCTGGGAAACCTTCTGCAATGCTCTGTTGAGCAGGGGTAGTGAGGATCGGCACACCGGCCGCATCCCCGCCCATTTGAATAACTTTCGGCTGCATACCGCCGAGGTCGGTTGCCTTCCCATTAGCCCGGTTTGTTGCATGCCCTCCACAACATCCTCCTCCGCGAGAACCAATGGGGGGCATCCGTGGGGGTATGGGCGCGGCGTCCCCTGGTGGGTCATAGAGCTGCTTTGCAAAATCTTGCTCCCCCTTGCCCGAAAGTGTGATGTCCCATAGGGTGGGTTGGCCTTGAAGCACTTCTGCGCCAAAAGGTTCGAGGATGAGTGTCGGCCAGGTGAACATCTCCCCGGTGCACGGCAAGGAATGCGGGTGCCTTTGTCTCCCCCGGATGGGTGCGATGCTGTGTGGTGGTGGCACGCTGGCCGGTACACGGATCCGAATGTGGCCAGGCGCCGGCGCTGCGTTCTTTACACTCGCATCAAACCACAGTTCCCGAAAGGTTCTTTGTTCCCACGGGTGGGGGGGGCTTACAAAACATCTGCCGCATCCGCATCCCGTAATAGCTCAGTCAACCGGGTGTGTCTGTCTTTGCTCTAGTGTGGGGGTCGCATAGTTGCCGGCAGGCGCCCATGAGCATCTCGGCGTAGTCCTGCGCACGCTCATAATCCGATGCATGGCCCGAGAATGGCAAAGGGGCTGGCATAGTGGGGTTGGCGGCTTGCCAAGCCATGCCCAAATAAAGTGGGAGGTGATCCGAGTCGCCCTCCTCATCCCGATTTGTCGGTGCCACCCAAAACGGCCCGATGAGATGCATATCTTGCGCAACTACGAGCACATAGTCCACCACACTAGACCCTCCCCCCTGATTGTCCTGTCTGCAGGTGCACTTGTGAGAAGCGGGCCACTGTGACAGGCCATTGCAAATTATCAAGTCAAAAATACCGCATAGCAGGAGCAACTGTCTGCCAAAGCGAGTGACCTGGCTGTCATCCGATCCTCGTGGCCAGGTTGCCTCTGCGGGGCGTAGCTGCAGGACATCGTCAGCGAGGGGGTCAAGTCTCATGGGCTGCTCTACTCCTGTCCGTGCATTGAAATCCCCAAGAAGGACGACCCTACCCAACTGCTTGTGCTGCTGTATGTCATCATATAGATCGACATAAGGGTCCATCCTATCCGCATCGGAGTGGCTGCGATAGAAGGTGCTCTCTGCGTGAGGGAAATAACAGGCGGCCAGAAAAAGAGGGTTGCCACTGGTATTATGCACACGAACCCACAAGTACCGGGTTGTGTTGTGCGTTTTTACGGAGGGTAACCGAATGTGCCAAGGTTGTCCGGTAGTAGCAAGCAACCCCACCATGACCCCTCTGTCCTGTACAGGTATTGAAGACCGAGAAATGTTGGTAACCCGGCAGATCAGGTAGCCTGTGCCCGGCATGCTCCCATGTCTCCATGAGAAAGATGAGATCCATATCGGCTGCCATGGAGTTGAGACTGTCCCCCTTCTGCCAAGGGAAGCCTCGACAATTCCATGAGACCACCCGGAGGCACAATTCCTATTTGTCGCCAGAAGGTGGTATGCGCGCAACTGAGTCGTGAGGGGGAGGACGGGGAAGCAGAGGCTGAGGAGAAGTAGATGGAGCGAGGCAAAGATGTGGTCGAGAGGGCGTGGGTCGGAGGGAGGGCGAGGAGTAGGAGCAGGAGAAGGCGGACTGCGTGGTAGGAGAAGCAAAAGCAGGCTAACGCTCACCGCAGAATTGGGGCTGCGGGGTCCGCAGCAGCAGATAGCGTGTGGCGGAAAATGTGCATCCTGCCCGAACCAATCCGCGGCGGCCCCTTGGTGGCGGATGCCTCGACTCCGACAAGCCCCGCCTGCGTGCCTCTGCACAGCGGGTGTGAGGTCCCGGCCCACGCATGTGGACGCCCCTTCGCATCTTGCCCTCGGGCGCAATATGGCATCACGCACCTGCGCATCCATAACCGCGAATATGACAATGGGATTCTGACCCGGAAAGGCCGAGCCCCATGGCGGGCTGCCGGGAAATGAACTGCCCGAGGGAATGTCATCCCATCGAGAATGTGTGTTCGGATGTTGTGGGCGAGACTCTCCCCCTCCTCTTCTGGCATGCCCCGGACTACCAGATTGTGGCCTCTCCGTCTGCGTTGTTGGAGTTCTCGCGGCCTGGCGGGTCAAAAGGTGGGCGAGGTAGGGCCTCAGGCCGGGTGGTGGTGGTGGCTACCGGGATGGCGTGGGGTGGCTTGAGGGGGCAGCCGGTCGTGGTCCAGCCGTCGGCGGCGTGCGGCTGCATACCGGGGGTTCTTGGGGGTAGCGATCGAGCCGTGTCCTGGCCCCGCGTGAAGTCGGGAGCTTCGGCTCTGCGGGGCCTCGGCCGCCGCTTGGCCATCTCGCATGCACAGACCGCTTTGAACGACTATGAACCTCGGTAGGGAGACCATGGCCCTGTCTATGGATGGCTGCCCCCAACCCCTGGAGCTCCAGGCTCTGGCTATGAGTAGCGAGGGCATGCTCGAGCCCCAGCACATGGGCGTCCAGAGCTGGGCTTCTTTGCTCGATCGTACTCACGAAGAATCGGCGTAATGCGGTTGTGCGCAAAAGCGGCACTGTGCTCCCCGTGCCATGGTGGTGGCTTCCTCAACCTCTGATTGAAGCAGAGACACGGCGACCATCGTCTCGTGCATTGCCCGCTCCCTCTCCTGTATCATGGTGTCCAGAGTGATGAACCACGAGTCCAGGCGGCCGCGCATGTCGGCCGAGCTCTGCCCGGCTTTGTTGCCGTTCGAAGTGTGCCAGGCCAAGGCCATCTTTCTACGTGCTGTGTGCGGGTCTCCAGGCATGTGGTGCGGTTCTTCTCGACCACCAGTTGCCTTCTGAGCACATGGGGTGCCGAGGACTCCATCTCCCTTTGCCATGCCGGCCCGGTGACCTTTGTTAGCCTCAATGCGGGCACTGTTAGCGTCCACGCCCGCTTGGGCGTGGCTCCAATTCTCTGCCGAGGCAGGAGTTCCTGTGTGGTCTAAGCAATCAATCCCTGCCGGCCGGGCCTTAGCCTTAGCCCGAGCCTCCTTCTTCATGGAGGATGACTCTCCCCTGTCCATGATGGCTGATCGGGACCGTTTCCGTGGCGGCCCCTCGCCTTGGTTTTCCCAGGCTGGCCCATCTTATGTGGCCATGACTGGGGGTGTGGCACGTCAAGCAAGGTTTAGGCTATGGCAGGGGCTTGTCAGGTCCGGCAGGGCTAGGCAGGCTATGGCAAGGCCAGGCTAGGCAAGGCCAGGCTAGGCAAGGCCAAGAGGAAGTTGGTTGGGCTATGGCAATGTCAGGCAAATGTTGGAGCCTAGTGCGCTGACTTCCAAAGGCTATGGGGTCTCTGGCTGTAAAACGTGTGCTCAGAATCCAATTTGGGGACCCAAAATCGCGGTCAGAGCACCTTTTGGGGTTTGTTACGTCAGGGTGACTTCCAAAGGCTATGGGGTCTCTGGCTGTAAAAAGCGTGCTCAGAATCCAATTTGGGGACCCAAAATGCGGTCAGAGCACCTTTTGGGGGTTTGTGGGTTTTGGGGCTAGAGAGAGATTGTAAACCCTAGAGAGAGAAAGCCAGAAAGGGGCAAATCAAGGGGGCTCTATGCAAGGGCAGTGAGGGCGCTAGAGAGAGAGTGAGGGCACTAGAGAGAGAGTGAGGAGGGCGCTGGTCGCTGAGAAGGGCATTTTTAGGGGGGATGCAATTTGAGCTAAACTTGCATTATTTTCTTGATTCTTAATCTCGATGAATCAAAACTTAAATTGGTGATCTCATATTCCAGTATAAACAACATGTCCATGGGAATAATGAATTATACTATTCAACACCAACACTTTTTCGTTCATCTCGAGTCATCCCTTTTCCCTCTTCATTACACCACTTCTTTTGTTTGAAGCATGTCTTACTGCTAGTTTGCCTCTTTTACCTCATGTTAACTATTGAGTGAGTTTAGGATGAGCTCAAATCATATTGAGTGCAAGTTTATGGAAGCTTTGGCGAGATATTAGCCTTGGAGGGATGTCCGTCCTTCCACGTGTATTTATTGAGTAGAATATGATATGGTAAAGAGAAGATTCCATTGGTGACAACTGGAAGTTGTTATCTAGTTTTTGGGTTGATAAGACTACTTCTAGGAATGCTTTCTTTTGCACTTTTAGTACTATATTTTCTGAGTTTTTTATTCTAAAGCTCTGATTTGTTGGCTATTGTTTTTCACAGGTCATGTGATCAACTCTCCAGTCTTACATTCCCCCTCAATAATGTCACTGGAATTGCTGCATTTGTTAGTGTCTCCACATTGTTTACTCTGGTATATTTGGTGTCTAAACATAGAGAATGCAGCTGTAACTAATAGGAGTGTCTTGGGAAGCTTCCAAGGCACAGGTTGTGGGTGGCTTGCATGGTCTGCTACCTTAATCTTTATGTGGAGACCAATTGCACAAATGGTGAATATAAACAAATCTGATATCAAAACTAGAAGAATTAGGAGATAATAATGGCCGTTAATAAATGTGCTCTTGGTACTAACCAGCTAAATGGAGAGAAGCCTCTTGGAGCCCTATGTTTTAACTATATTAATTGAAGAATTTGTTGACTACTTTCCTAGTTGTGCTTCATTAAGAACTCCAAGGAAAGTGGCTCTTTGAAGATAACACCCATAGAAATTGCATGGGGATTTTTACACTATTGTATCTTTATGCAATCTGTGCAGATTCTTGTGCTTGCTATTACAATGCTCATAGTATAACATTATTTGAATGTGGCATTGATTTGTGCCTAACATGATGGTATGTTGCATGGGAGTGGTCAAACTCCCAATCAAATCTTTAGTTTTGGACCAATCAAATTTTATCGTAAGTAAATAATGTACTAGGTAATTTTCATGATGAGGGGCTTTACGTCGCACAAAATGTTGAGGGATCATTGTCAATGTAGGCATCATAAGTGGTGAAGCCACGAGTAATGCCAAATGTGGTTGTACAGCTGAGACCTTTTAAACGATAAAGACCAAGCGTAATGCCATGTTTTGGCTCAAACTTCGCAAGTATCTACCATCTTTTCAATCCCACCTGTAATAAATGGTAAAAAAAAGACGCAGTTTGAGCTAAACTTGCATTATTTTCTTGATTTTTTATCTCGATGGTATAAAACTTAAATTGGTGATCTCATATTCCAGTATAAACAACATGTCCATGGGAATAATGAATTATACTATTCAACACCAACATTTTCTCGTTCATCTCGAGATATTTTCATCCTTTTTTCCTCTTCATTACACCACTTCCTTTGTCCCAAGCCTACCTTACTGCTAGTTTGTCTCTTTTACTTCATGCTAACTATTGAGTGAGTTTAGGATGAGCACACATACTTGTCGACAAAACTGTTCAACTTTATCAACTATAATATCATGTTGCGTGCAAGTTTATGGAAGCTTTGGCGAGATATTGGCCGTGGACATGTTCGATCATTGTCCACAGATACAAGCTAAGGAAAAATACAAGGATTCAAAATCCAGATAGCATGATTTTAAGAAGATTAGAAAGCTTAGCTAAGGAAAGTGATTGGAAAGTTAGCTAAGGAAAGGCTCAGGAAAATGGAGGAGGAATAAGAATAAGAATATGATTTTAGGAGGAGACATTTGTTAGTGGCCTATGGGACCCAAGTACAAAGCTACTATTTTATTACTACCAGGATTAAAAACCCCGCCAGAAGGGTTTAAGGAAAACCTTTAGATGATCTTGCGACATCTTCTGATTATATACATAATCGAATGAGGTTAATGACCAATTGGAGGGGGGCATAAAGGGCTGAATCCATTGAGGGAGGTTTGCCCAATGCTACTATACTGCCGTGAGATGAACGTCGAATGAGGAGAGACAGGAAAGGGCTGAATATATATCGCTCATCCTCTCACGAGAATCACGATCCTACGTTGTGGATCGATCAGCATTTCACATTTGTAGCATGGTTTTATTGCCTAATATTTTAGAATATTCATCCATCCTAGTGCATGTGCACATCAATGGTGAACTACACCTTGAATATTCAATCTTTTTATGCTGTGTAATTCTCACCTTCACATTTAGAAATTATATTGTAGCTACCAAGAATTGCTAGTTAGAACTAGTGCCTTATAGACTTTGGCTCTATTCATTTGCGAGTTTAAAGGACACTATAAGCTTTGGCTCTATGATTCTCGATTGAATTTGTACATGTGCAGTTTTAGCCTAGCACTAGTTCATAAGTAGAACACATCTTTATTTTTGGACCGATCATATTTTATTGTAAGTAAATAATGTACTAGGTAATTTTCATGATGAGGGGCTTTATGTCGCATAAAAAGTTGAGGCAGCATTGCCAATGGAGGCATCATGAGTGATGAAGCCACGAGTAATGCCAAATGTGGTAGTACAACTGAGACCTTTTAAGTGATAAAGATCAAGCGTAATGCCATGTTTTGGCTCAAATTACGTGAGTATTTACCATCTTGTCAATTCCACCTGTAATAAATGGTAAAAAAAGGCGCAATTTGAGCTAAACTTGTATTATTTTCTTGATTCTAAATCTCGATGAATTAAAACTTAAATTGGTGATCTCATATTCCAGTATAAACAACATGTCCATGAGAATAATGAATTATACTATTCAACACCAACACTTTCCTGTTCATCTCGAGATATTTTCATTCCTTTTCCCTCTTCATTACATCAATTCGTTTGTCCCAAGTCTGCCTTACAGCTAGTTTCCCTCTTTTACCTCATGCTAACTATTGAGTGAGTTTAGGATGAGCTCAAATACTTGTCGACAAAACTGTTCAACTTTATCAACTACAATATCATGTTGAGTGCAAGTTTATGGAAGCTTTGGCGAGATATTAGCCTTGGCGGGGTTGACAAGACTACTTCTAGGAATGCTTTCTTTTGCATTTTTAGTACTATATTTTTTGAGTTTTTTATTCTAAAGCTCTGATTTGCTAGCTATTGTCTTTCACAGGTCATGTGATCAACTCTCTAATCTTACCTTCCCCCCAGTAACGTCACTGGAATTGCTGCATTTGTTAGTGTCTCCACATTGTTTACTCTGGTACGAAGCATTTTATAATTTGGTGTCTAAACATAGGCAGCTGGAACTAAAGAATGGCTTCCTTGCTTATCATTCTAGGAATGTCTTGGGAAGCTTCCAAAGCACAGGTTGTGGGTGGCTTGCATGGTCTGCTACCTTAATCTTATGTGGAGACCAATTGCACAAATGGTGAGTATAAAAAAATTTGATATCAAAACTAGAAGAATTAGGATATAATAATGGCTGTTAATGAATGTGCTCTTGGTAGTAACTAGCTAAATGGAGAGAAGCATGTTGGAGCCCTATGTTTTAACTATATTAATTCAAGAATTTGTTGATTAATTTTCTAGTTGTGCTTCATCAAGGACTCCAAGGAAATTGGCTCTTTGAAGATAACACCCATAGAAACTACATGTGGGTTTTTACAGTATTGTATCTTTATGCAATATGTGCAGATTCTTGTGCTTATTATTACAATGCCCACAGTATAACATTATTTGAATGTGGCATTGATTTGTGCCTAACATGATGGTATGCTGAATGGGAGTGGTCAAACTTTTTAAATCTTGGAAATATTCGAGGACTTCATGTTCTGACTATGTTGCTAGTAGTGTTAGTAAATGGCCGCCTTCTTCCATGAGCACAGTTTACAAGAGATGTGATGTGATATTTCCTACTTTTATTTCCACGTGACATGGTAATAAGGACACATATCTAAAACGAAATTATACCAGGTTTACTAGATCATCTTGGGGAGCAACTTCTACAAGGATGGGGTGTTTATTGAGCATGTAGATGTAAGTATTCATTCATTTATCCTTGTACATTTGGCTACTAATGGTTGTCTCATGAATAATGTTTCAGTGATTCAGTGAATGGTTGTGAATATAATTCTAATCCTGTCTTAATTTTTGTGGATAGGTAATATGCTTGTGCATGATTCTAAAGCCTATAGTTTATCTTCTCCCATAACTCCATTTTTTGAACTGGTATTAGGAAGTAAAAGAGGTGATTCTCTATGGTTACAGCACCATAGTGGTCATTTTATTCTGTTATTTCATGTACGATATTGTTGAAATTTTCTATAAGGGGATGTAAATGCAAATGTTGGCTTTATTGAATGATCTCCATCCAATTAGCGAGGGCAAAGCAATGTTGCCATATTTCCAGTACATGCCAAAATTTATAAGAGCGATAAGGATGTTATGTATCATATTGAACAATGGTTGATTTAGTTATAAGATAGAAAAACCTAAAGAATTCCAAGTATATAAGATGCAAAGTGAATTCAGCTCTACATGCAATGAATGGGCCAGGCCCATTAAACAATGTTGGTGTGTTCCATTGTATGCTAGCAATACCAAAAAGTTGTAAATGTTCCCATAACCTTGCAAGTTTTTTGAAGGCGGAATTGCTTGAAGCTCTTCATCCTGGAAAAAGGAATATTTAGGGATTTTCTAATCTCCTTAACTGCTGATGGGATTTTTCTAATCTCCTTAACTGCTGATGGGATTTTGAGATCCAACAACTTGAAATGAGCTTGCCAACATGGCATAATTATGTGCCTAAAAAAAAGAGTATAGAGGAAGCAACAAAAAACATATAAAAAAAGAGAGACTATCAAAGCACAATTACAAAAGTAAATAGATAAACAACACGTTGACAAGTTCTATAGGAATGCAAAAACACTAGGCTTGGGACAACGGATATTTAGGGTAGAGTAGTGGGGCATTGGTTCTAAACTTGATGTGTGTTTCCCCTAAAAGCAACACTAAGCCCTAGCTTATGTGTTTGTGCCATTACTAACACTAAACCTTAGTCGAGATAATTGCCCGTCTCAAGAGTTACAGTGGGCCAAGATTTTGTGCACGTCGTTCATGTTCAACTTTCACTTGAACTTGAAGGAGAAAGCACCCTTTTCTATCCAGCAAATAGGTTATCCATGACTTTTACTATTGCAGCTCGAGCAATAGCAGCTTCCAACTCCAAACAATTTTTTGCAAAAAGGCCTCGATCAAGGCTTGCGCCATACTTTGGAAAAATTAATTTAAAAAGAAAAAAACTACAAGCTTTTAGATACATCTTCAAAGAGTAACAAGAGCTTTATAAAACTAGTGGCGAAACATTTTTAAAGATTTTTTTGAAAAACTAAGTGGCTTCCGAAATAAGAGACGAAGTAGCTAACACTGCACTATCTAACAAATTAGTTCTCTGCAACTGAAGAAAATCAGCAGCTATTGCATTATAATGGCCACGATCATGTCGGGCTACAAAAACTTACTTCAAGCTCAATACTAAACATTTGAAGGATAGTGAGTTCACTGCCGATTGTAGGAATGCCTGGTCTCATGAATTCTCTAGTAGTGGTGGTATGGCTGGTATTGTTGCTGCTCTCAAGGCTGTTAAATCCTTTGCAAAGCAGTGGGTCATGCACAGGTGGTCCAGACTAGAGGCCAATTAACCGGGTTGTATCAGGAGTTACAGAGATGTCGCGCTCTTGCCCCTTCTTCTGGTATTAGAGAGAAAGCATTTTTGAGAGAGATTAAAGCCACTGAGACAGCTCGTGTGAAACAAACTAGGATGAAGGCTGGACTGGATTGGTTTAGATCTGGTGATAGGTGCTCTCACTTCTTTTTTTGGGCTGCTAAGAGAAGGCATATGACAGCCTCTATTAACTCCCTTATTTTGCCTATGGTTCAAAGTGTTCTGATCCAGTTCAGTTGAGGCAGTATCTCCAGGACCAATTTTCCTCATTTTTTTTTCAATCATCAATTGCCCTTTCAGGAGGATATGCAATCTGCAATCTTGTCGAAGGTCCACTCCATAGTGTCAGCTGAGCAGCGTGCACACTTAGAATCGGATATTACCATCAATGACTTACATTCAGTTGCTTCTCTTTTAAAGAAAGTCAAGTGCCCTGGCCTAGATAGTCTCCCAGTGGAATTTTTTCAGGAATATTGGGATTGGTTGGGTTGCGATCTTTACAATGCTTTATGTGAGTTTCGAAGGTTCAAAAGTTTGGATAAGATCCTCAATACTGGCTGCATTTCTCTTATTCCCAAGTGTAAAGAGTTGGAAACAATATTTGACTGGCACCCTATCACATTATTGTCTTCCGTGATAAAATATTTGCGAAGGCCCTTGCAGACAAAGTACGTGATGTCTTGGCTGTATCAATCTCTCCTACTCAATCTGGATTCTTGCCAAGGAGGAGCATTTGAGACAATGTTGCTGCTGCTTATGAGGGTATATATTGGGTCAGATTGAAAGGTCAACATATAGTCTATCTTAAATTAGATTTTGCCAAGGCATATGACAGTGTGGATTGGGAATTTTTGAAAAAAAAAGCATCTTGACATTGGGCTTTGGTCAGCAATTCACTAGTGATATTATGAAGCTCCATATCTCTGCACGATCTACTGTGCTTTTTCAGGGAAAACCCTCTACTGTATTTTAGATTGGGCGGGGAGTCCGCCAAGGATGCCCCTTAGCTCCACTTTTGTTCACAATAATAGCTGAGGTCCTCTCACATCTATTTGCTAAGGCCGTGCAGGATGGGATAGTGCAAGGTCTGAGTATAGAGGATGGTTCACAAGAAATCTGTAATTAGTATGCTGATGACATGTTTTTCTTTCTTGTTGCTGATGCAGACAATCTTCAGAATGCAAAGCTTCTTCTTCATACTTTCTCTTTAACATCTGGAGTTCTTGTTGGTTGGCCAAAGGTGTTTTGCATTATGGACGCTTGATGGTGTTGTCCTCCTTGTGTTGCTGATTTTTCTTGGAAGGTGCTTCCTCGTGGGAAGGCCACTAAACTTCTTGGTATTCCTATCGGCATTCATATTTCTACCTCTGCTGCTTGGGATATTGCCATAGAAGGGCTGCAAAAGCATTTGTTTTGGTGGAATACTGCTAAGCTATCTCTGCCAGCGCGGATAACAATTGCGAAGCATGTTTTAAGTAATCCCCACATCTATATGGCCTCTGCCCTTCTGGCTTCTCCGTCAAAATTTCATGTGATTGTTACCATTGTCCATAATTTTATTTGGGGTGGGAATGAGGAGCATGCTGTGGTCAAGGTGGCATGGTCCAAATGCACTAGGCCAAAATTTGCAAGTGGTTTGGGTATGACAGACTTCCATCTACAGAGTAAGATTCTGATTTCTAAGTTCATTTGGAGGATCCTTAAGGATATGGTTGATTCATGGAGTGTGGTTGGTGAAGCAGTCACTTGCACATTGTATTCCTTTTGGGAAGGCTTCGTTAAAATCTCTTCTTCCTTGGAGTCTCTTTTATCAGCTATGCCCTTTTTCTAATGCCTCCCCTTTTTTTAAAAGCTCATTGGAGTCTTGGGAGACAGTACGGACCTTATTTCGTATCAATCTTGTTGCAGGTCATCCGTTGAGTGGTCCTTGTTGGTGGATACCTGTGGAAAATGATCTTCCACTTTGCGCCTCAGTTCATCCATTAACCCAACGCCGTTGGAGGTTAGTAGGAATCTTGATAGTTGCGGCATGGTATGATTCTGGCCAGTTAGCGACATGGAAAATCTTTCAAACAAAATTCTTATTGTCCCGATAGGACGGACCTATTTGGCAAAAGGTTGCTAGTACTCTGCCATTGGTTGCTCCAGAGGCTATTGAAGGTTGCATGTGGATTTTCCACCAGAGTGTTCATGAGTATAGGCTTGTGAACTCTATGTATAGGCTGCTTGTCAATGGTGATATCCTTCCGCCATCCACTAAGTGGTCCCTTCAGCTCCCACCTCCTAGTTGGAGACGTATGTGGACTTGGGCTTGGGATAAACTACTTCATCCTAAGGTGGCTATGCTTTGGTGGCAGATTCTTCACAGATGCCCTCATGTGAATGTGCTTGTCCACAGATTTGATCCTCGAGTGTCAGCATTCTGCCCACTGTGCAAGCAAAGGATGAGACTATTGAGCATTGTTTCTTTTTATGTGATCATCTCCAGCCCGTTTGGTCTTGGCTGCTTTCTCTTTTTCATGTGATAGTGACAAGTCAGCAAGTGCTCCTGGCTATTTATCCGGATACTTGGAATAAGTTGCAGAGCCAAGCATTTCATTTAGCATCAGGATGGTTGTTGTGGTCCATCTGGAAGTGCAGGAGATTGTGTGTCTTTCAAGATTTGGATATTCCTCCTGCACTTGCCCTCCAGGATGCACAAGCTAGAATTGCTAAGGCCCACCATTGCTCTTCGCTTGGTCCTGCCAAGCAACAGTTGATATTTGAGTTCCATTTGAGTGTGTTGTCTTATGCATAGGCTGGTGGTTTTATACAGTGGATCATCATTATCCTTTAAGATTTTATTCCCACCTGTGCATTTGTATCTGGCTTTTGGCTTGGAGTTTCAATAAAGTTTGCCGTCCATCAAAAAAAAAAGAAAGAAAAGAAAATGAAAAAAAAGGAGAGATGAAGTAGCTTAAAATGGCAATATAACTATAATTTGGATGAAAATATCATTCTTCAGCTGTGGATTGTAAACTAAGATTGAGGATCACAGATTGCAATCTGCAATGCATACATTGTCTTACCATAAAGAGCTTTATATAAAAAACTGGGAGATAACCAAATGAAACGAGCCATATGTTTCCAAAGGGCAACCCTTTAATGCGTCAATGTCTTGTTTTTTCCAGATATTTTCAAAGTAGGATTTCTAGGATTTCTACAAGAAAGTATACTTTGGCTCTGAAAGGTTTTGATTATTGATGGTGCACTTAGATTTTTACTTCCTTTCAATGGCGTGGTGTCTACTTTATGGTCAACATTTTTTTTTTTTATCATGAGCGTAGTTATCTCATAGAATGAATACAACAATAGCTATTGTTGCCCATGTACAACAATAGCTTTGTTTAAGTCTCTTTCTGGGCAATGGTTCCAGACATGGCAAGATGCATAGAATATATATCATTGTTCATTTCTAACCTATTCCAGACCTTTTGCCGTTTTTGACATACCAAATCGACATTGCAATCTTGATTAAAAGCCAATTTTCTTCAAAAAAAAAAAAGAAGCCAATTTTCTCTTAGAAACAATAAGTAGGTGTGTACCAACTATAAGCTTGGAACAAGGTAACACATGAGCTCTATGAAAGTGCAAATTTCTTATTAAGGTTGGATGTTTCAATCCTTAGATATACACAATTTGTTTTAAGGCCGGAAAATAGCAGGAAAACAAAGGAAAACTTAGGTTTTAAGTTGATCTATGTGTTTTGATTATAATTTAGAGATAAATACCATCCTTGAGCTGTATATAAATTGGTGATGGTCCATAGCTTCAATCAATTGTGATTCAATGCAACACTAATGGATTGATGCTATCTTGCTTGCATATATATGTTTGCTTCTCTTTAATATAAACACACACATAGAACATAACCTTGTTCAAAGCTTGTGCTAAAAACATGCCATTGCCCATGGCATTGAGGCAATCCGTAGTGCTTTGGCACCTTGTTTCTTAAGAGAGCTTTGTCTCAATTGCCTTTGCTAAGTAGATTAGGCTGGAGTTAGGTGTATAATACCCAAAAATAAGATGACAACACTAAGGGTTGCCCTCTTGAATGGGAGCAAAATTGACATCCAAATTAGATTACTTTTTGTGGATCTGTATAGAAACCATGTCAAATGCATGGCCACAAATTTTATCCTTACTTCGGATAACATATTGAGCTCCACTAGATAAGCTTGCCAAAGCATTTTTAAACATTATTTTTTGCATTTGGTTGGTTTAGTGGTAACATATTAGTTTGAGAACAAATATGTTTCGAGCTCAAGGCCGTTCAAAGTTGCATTTAATGTAAAGTGATTGGAATTGATCCAATAAGCAATGTTGATGTGCTGTTTATGTGTCATATATCTAATCTGTCTCATATGTCTAATCGTATATTATCAATATGGCATGACCAAAAATTACTTCAACATTGCAAATATGGCATGAAAAAAAAGTGCTATCTTTTAGTCTGGGGTTTGGCAAAGCTCATTATGTAGCACAAAGCAATATTAGGGAGTATTGCTTCCTTTGCTTCAATCGAATATTTCCTTGGTACTAAAGATGGGGAGACAAGCTCAAAAGCAACAACATGCCTAGAAAAAAAAAAGAAATCTCAAGAGTCTTAAAATGGCAGCGAACAATACCACAAATGGTGGACAATTTGGTATTCCAGCATGAAGACTCAACAAATATCTCTCAAGGGAATTCGACACAGGGAGGATGCATCGTACATAGCGTAGAATAGAATAGAATAGTTTTTTTAACGTCCACGGAGACCAATAGGTCATGGGACCCATACAATGGGCGTAGAAAAAAGTGCATGTCCATCTTAACCAGATGATCACCAAACTCTTACAAAATTTGAGGTGAGGACACGTGAAATTGAGCGTCAACTTGTTATAGAGAATGAGGCCAGATTGGCCAAAGTAGAAGCATTTTTATTTCTCATTGCTACTAGAATCAGATCAGATACAATTATGGAGTATAATGGATGCGGTCCTAGATATTAAACCATTGGTTCCAATTGTTATCTATCTTCTACTCAACTTACTTTTTAACAATTTCGAACCCCATTCGGTGTAAGAACCACGAAACAAACATGTTGCATAAGCAAACCCCTTGCACGTAAGCCAATGGTTACAACACGGAATAAGGTGGAGACAGTTGATATGTCTACACAAACCTCCAATGAACACTTGTTACAACATAGCACTTTGCAAGTTGAAACCGACATATGTGACAAATCATCACGAGGCTTGAATCTGCACATTGTCGGAGTTGCAGAGAGGGAGAAATGCTTAGATAAGGATGAGATGGCACAATTTTACAGAGGTTATGCATACAAACAGAGGGCATTATATTTGCTACTTGAGTAGGAGCAGCCCGAGCAGATTAGCCTCGACATCTCCTGGTGCACTTTAAAGACATATTTTCTCGGCTACATGTCCTACGGCATGGTAGTCACCTAAAGGGCACTAATTTTTCACTCCAAAAAGACCTCACTCCACTTCAACTCTGCAAACGAAGGGAAGAGCTAGGCAAGGCAAGAGAAGCAGAGCAAAAAACACAGGAGTTTATCGTGGAGGCAAGGCTATAATTCATCATTGGCCTTCTGCTCCTTGGACTGGTTATATCTCATTGTCTTTTCCTCGTTGGTTTTACTTAACTTTGTTTTACTTTATGCAATGTTATGAATGGGACTTTGTCCTCTAGTCTGATTGTGGGTGCTCATTGTATTGTCCCATGGCCCCTTGGTAGTACACATGGACGTTAAAATTGTTTATGTCTGTCTGTCTAATTGGTTCTTTTTCCTTTTATTGGAAACAACGACGTGGTGTGTGCATCATAATTGGAAATAGTGGTGTGATGTGTGCATCATATGTTTATTTGGATATTGCCAATGTGGCATGATATAAAATTGCTTATATTTGTTCTTATTAGAAACAATATTCTTCTAGTAAATTTTTTTTTTTTTTTTTTTGTTGAAGAAAAGGAAGTGCCACTTTTTAATTTTTTGTAATAAAAGTACATGCAACAGCACAGAAGGAGATTACTACAGGAGCTCACTCTACTTCTTCATCTCCCCCTGGCGTGCTTATTCAGTCTCCTAATGAGACAAATAGAAAATTTACATACCAAAATACTCCTGTAACATGTAACAACACATGATGAAGTAGGAAAATAACAAGTATGTGATCTTTATCTTGAGAACCTGCTTTTGAAGTAACCTATATGCAATCCTTAATGATGACAGAAGGCATGTTGTCCAAAACAACAACCACTCAAGCATATTAGTACTAAAGTTTTACTTAAGCATCAGCACTTAAGTATCAGTACTTGAACATCAATGGGCCTTTCAGTACCTAAAAATGCTATAGTTAGAACATTTTAAATCCCTAGCTATGCATAATGTCACATTGTGGGGTTACACGACTGGCTGCCCCTCCAACAGAGAAGTGGACCCTAGTAACAGAAATGCTGCATTGTGGGGATTATCTGCTCATGTGCTCTGATACATCATTCTGGTGCACTACAAGAAGCCTCCAAATGAACTCGCCATCAACACAAAAATTCATTAAGGTCCGATCTGGTAAGCATTCTTGCCTCTGTTCCGTCACATACAACATGGGCACGGTATCATTTGGGCACTGCTGACTTGCACTATGGCATCTTAATAAGCTTAGCAAAAACTTTGCTTGCTCAATGTTACAATAAGCACTTATGCCCTGCCATATTTGTTGAGCCAGCTCCAATTATGCCGAATACTGTATTCAAAGAAGCAGAGCGGATTTTATCCCCAAACCCGACTTGCAGCAGAGCCCCAAATCACAGAGCAAGTTATGCCATCTCCTTTGTAGCATGGCACTAGAAAGGGGCTCACCGGTTCTTTTTTGAGTTGCAGACTTCGTATATGGCTACAGCTAGTTGCAGACTTCCTCTATGATCTTCTTTGAAGTTATAAAAACATAGTCTTCCAAACTGGCGTCATCTCACATCATTTTTGTAGAACCTTCCAGAAAATCTCCGACACTGCAGCTTCTAGAAACGCGCGTGCTCCTGCAATCTTCTAGTAGCTTCCCCTCGCTAGAACCATTGAAAAAATTAGGCTCAATCTCTATTTATGGAACATTCCAGAAACTGCCCCATTATAATTATATGTTAGAGATATGGCGCACACATACCATTGTTTCCAATAGAAACAAAAAAAGCAATTTTTTGTCAACATTTGATTAGAGATATGACACACACCCCACAGCGTGTTGTGAGCTTTTGCCATATTTCTGCGAGCCCATCCTTAAAAATCTTATTTATCTATCTATCTGAGATTTTCATACGTATCTATTGTTTGAATTTTTTTTTTTAGCTAGCTGTTGAAAAAAGCCGGTACGTAATAACTTCTTATCTTTTATATGATCATCTTCATTTTGCTAAATACCAATACATTTTCAAAGATCTTGCCATCGATCTGGTATTCCAAAAATTGGGTCTGTGACTTTTCCTATGATTTCCAAACTGTAGATTCTAGGGTTGCCTTATCCATTCCGAGCCTTTTGGCGGATGCCAGCTGCCGTTGAATGCATGTTGGGCAATTGGACTGGCATACCTTTAGATTTCTAATCCTTTGGGAGTCATATAAAAACGGTGAAAGAACCCCTTCTTTTGATAGTTTCTGGGGTCCAGCTCTAGCTAAGACCTTCTCTAAGAGTCTGCAGGTTGTTTTTTTGCAAAAAACCTAAAATTGATGCTCCATGGCCCGTTCTACCATGGGTGGGAGAAAACTCTGCTTTTTTGCTTTGTGGTATTTCCCGTAGATTTGCTTCGCTACTACTAAAAGTTTTGAAATTTATATCTTCTCGAACTTCTAATACATGACCATGACGGCGACAGCGCTACACAAGTCCAGTGGCCTCACGGCACCATGGATGATAATTCTATCATATTCTATCCTATTCTATTCTATTCTATATCCCAAACTTCTGGTACATGACCATGGACGGTGATTTTGACGTCCTACTTAAAGGCATACTAGAACTTCGTTGTTTCTTTGCAAAGGGAAAAAAGATTCGAAGGTAGGTAATTTAGGTTTCTTCTTCAAATTAATAGATCCGAATTTGCGCCGTTATGTATTTGAACTTCATCAAACATCGGATTTCCTCAGACGGTTGCATTTCCTTTTATATCATACAAAGCTCTCTTCTTATCATGTAGTTGATATTGGCAAAACTACGTGGGGAATTGTCAACATCTATATTTCTGCTTAGCATGAGTAGGCTAAGTTGGTAAGCCTTCTGATCATGATGATAGATCAAAAAATGCATGGTAGGCTTCTTATTTTCATATTTGAGTATGTGCAGATTTAAAGCTACATATTTTATATGTTTGTGGTATGTGTGGAGTTGCAGAGCATCGTGCATATGGCATGGTATTCCACTGCGAAATCCCCCAACAACAGTGGTTAATAATGATGCCATGATTGTATGTGTAGAGGTGCATAGCAGTAAAGGCAATCAATAAAACTACCAACAGAATTCTTGATCAGAAAATTAAATTGAATCAAAAAGGCCCACAGCGTGTTGTGAGCTTTTGCCATAACTTATTTTTGCCATAACCAAAAATTGTGTCTTGCCCATGCCCCAGCGCCCTACTCCCTCTCTCTAGCGCCCTCACTCCCCTTGCATAGACCCCCTTGATTTGCCCCTTTCTGGCTTTCTCTCTCTAGGGTTTACAATCTCTCTCTAGACCCAAAACCCCCAAACCCTCAAAAGGTGCTATGCCCGCCTTTCTGAGTCCCCAAATTGGATTCTAAGCACCCTTGAGGCAGCCAGAGACCCCTTAAACTTTGGCACCCCCAAAACCCCCAAACCCCCAAAAGGTGCTCTGCCCGCCTTTCGAGTCCCCAAATTGGATTCTAAGCACCCTTGAGGCAGACCCGAGAGACCCCTCGGACTTTGGAACCCCCAAACCCCACACACCCCCAAAAGGTGCCTTGCCCGCGTTTTTGAGTCCCCAAATTGAATTCTAGGCACCCTTTCCGCAGCCAGAGACCCCTCAAACTTTGGAAGTCATGGCCACAGAAGATGGGCCGGCCTGGGAAACCCAAGGCGAGGGGCCGCCGCACAAACGGTCCCGATCAGCCATCATGGACAGGGGAGAGTCATCCTCCATGAAGAAGGAGGCTCGGGCTAAGGCTAAACCCCCCTCGGCCGAGCCCGGCCGGAAGGGATTGATTGCTCAGACCACATAGGAACTCCGCCTCACGCACAGAGAATTGGAGCCACGTCAAAGCGGGAGTGGAGGCTAACGGTGCTCGTATTGAGGCTAACGATTGCCACCGGCTGGCATGGCGATGGAGATGGAGTCCCTCGGCATCCCATGTGCTCAAAAGGCAAATCGGGTCGAGAAGAACCGCATCCACAGGTTTGGAGACCCGCCGCCGCATGTGGAAGATGGCCTTGGCCTTGCACACCCGGTGGCGGAAGCCAGGCCGGGAGAGGTCGGCCGACATGCGGGCCCGCCCTAGACTGTGTTCATCACTCACGGACACCATGACCACGGGGAGAGGCCAAGAATGCAGAGACGATGGTCACGGTGTCTCGGCCCGGTCGACCGAGGTGGAGGCCACCACCACCATGGCACGAGGAGCCAAGGTCGCTCTTGCGCACGGCCGAATACGCGGCCGGGATCTTGAGTAAGATCGAACAGCAAGCCCGGCCCTCGGCGCCCGTGTCTTTGGGGCTCGAGCACGCTCGCTACTCTTTCGAGCACGGAGCTCCGGGGTTGCGGGCAACCATCCACGCATGCAGCCGGGTCTCCCCTACAGGGTTCATAGTCATTTGCGGCGGAAGGCGGGGAGATGGCCAAGCGGCGGCCGAGCCACCTGCAAGAGGCGTGCTCCCGACTCCCCGGGGGCCGAAGCAGCGGCTCGGGCCCGCTACCCGCCACGGCCTCCCGCGGCCGGCCACGCCCCCCGCTGGCGCCCGCCCTCCGGCCACTCCCGCCATCCCGGCCACACTCCGGCCACTCCACGCCATCCCGGCCACCACCACCACCCCGGCCACGGGGACGGCCCTCGCCCACCTTTGACCCGCGGGCCTTGAGAACTCCGGGGCCTTGGCGGAGAGGCCCAATCGGTAGTTGAGGCATGCGAGCGGCGGGGGGGGAGAGTCTGCGCCCACAACATCCAAACACACATTCTCGTCGGATGACATTCACGGGGCAGTTCACATTTCTCCGGCGGCCCGTCATGGGGCTCGGCCGGCGTCGTGGACCGCATTGTCATATTCGGTTTGCGGATGCAGTGCGTGATGCCATATTGCGCCCGAGGGCGGATCTTTGAAGGGACATCCACATGCGTGGACGGGACCTCACACCCGTGCAAGCGGGGAAACGCATGACGAGGAGCTTGTCGGTCGGTCGAGGCATTCGCCACCGGGGGTTCCAGCGGGGATTGGTTCGGCGGGATGCACATTTTCCGGCGACTTTGCACTGCTGCCGGACCCGCGACCCCAACCGCGGTACCGCACGCGACCACCTTACGCTTCTCCTACCACGGCCCCCCTTCTCCTGCTCCTACTCCCTGCTCCCTCCGCGGCCCCGCCCTCTGACCACATCGCGCCTCCGCTCCATCTACTTCTCACTTTCGCCCCTCGCTTCGGGTCCTCCCCAGCGACTCGGTTGCAAGAGATACCATCCCTGGCGACAAATAGGAATTGTGTCTCCGGGTGGTCTCATGGAATTGTCGAGGCTTCCCTTGGCGAAGGGGGCGGTCGAACTTCCGTGGCGGTAGATATGGATCTCATCTTTCTCATGGAGACATGGGAGCATCTTTGAGCCTGAGCTACTGATCTGCCGGGTTACCAACATTTCTCGGTCTTCAATACATGCAGGCGGAGGGGTCATGGTGGAGTGGCTTGCTACTACGGACAACCTTGGCACATTCGGTTTACCCTCCGGAAAGGTGCATTGACACAACCCGGTACTTGTGGGTTCGTGTGCATAATACCCGGTGGCAACCCTCTTTTTTACGGCGCTGTTATTTCCCTCGCGCAGACAACACCTTCTATCGCAGCCACCCCGATGCGGATAGGATGGACCCTTATGTCGATCTATATGATGACATACTGGCAAACACCGGCCAGGTTGGGTAGGGTCGTCCTTCTTGGAGATTTCAATGCGGGGGGGAGTAGAGCAGCCCATGCGAAGTTGACCCCTCGGCCGACGATGTCCTGCAGCCTACGCCCCTTGAAGCAACCCGGCCAACGAGGGTGGGATGACGGCCGGTGTCACTTTCGCTTTGGCGGGCGGTTGCTCCTACTATGTGGCATTTTGACTTGATAATTTGCAATGGCCTTTCCGCGGTGGCCCGATTCTCGCAAGTGCACATGCAGATGGGACAATGGGGGAGGGTCTAGTGTGGTGGACTATGTGCTCAGAAGTTGCGCCAAGATATGCATCTCATCGGTCGTTTTAGGGTGGCAGACTGGGCGGTCGGGATGAGGAGGTCGACTCGAGATCACCTCCCACTTTATTTGGACCTGGTTTGGCAAGCCGCTAGAACCCCACTATGACCCCTCGCCGTCCTCGGTTGAGACTAGATTATGAGTAGGCAGAGGACTACGCCGGAGATGCTCATGGGCGCCCTCCCGGTAATTCTGAGACCTCCACACTAGAGCGTGAGACGGACCGGTGACTTCGCTATTACGGGATCGGCGGACCAGGTGCTTTGGCGGACTCCCCGTCGCCGCTTCGGGGTCAAGCAACATTCCAGCGTAACCGATGGTTTGATGCGAGTGTAAAAAGCATAGCGGCGGCTTCCGTCACATGCGGATCCGGTACCGGCTTGCGAGGCCACCCACGCATCAGCGTCCATCCGAAGGACACAAAGCGGTACCTTGCCGGGCATCGGGGAGATGTTCGACTGCTGGACACTCATCCTCGAACCTTTTGGCGCAGAGTGCTTGAAGGCCAGCCCGACCCTACGAGGGGACATCACACACGGGCGGTGGGAGCGGTACTTGCGGCAGCTCTATGACCGCGGGGGCACGCAATGCGCCCATACCCCCCGGGATGGCCCCCATTGGTTTCGTGGGCGAGGATGTTGAGGAGGGCCACACGCAGCGGTGGCTAATGGGAAGGCGGTGACCTCGATGGTATGCGTGCCGAAGTTACTCAAATGGGCGGGGCAGCGCTTGTGCCGGGTCCTCACTACCCGATTCAGCGAGCATTGCGGGAAGGTCTCCCGACAATGGACCACAAGCGGGGTTGTTCCCATTCACAAGGCGGGCGACCCACCTTTGTCGGCCAATTCTGGGGACGATCATGGTCGATTCGATATTTGCCAAACCGCTATCGGCATTCTCGAAGCGGCGATTGACCCCGGGCGAGGCGGCGAGATGTGCGAGCCCTCACGCAGGCGGGCTTTAGACCCCACCACTCAACGATTGACCATATCTTTACATCTGCGGGCATCGATTGAAGACGGCGGAATCATCGGCAAAGACTTGTATTGTCGCTTTGTGGACTTCGCGATGGCTTTTGATACGGTTCCCGGGGAAAAAGCGTGGGCTAGATCAAGGCGTCAACTGGGGCTCCGGCTGCACGTGCGCGTAATGCCATATACGAGTTGTATGAGAGTTGTTTTGGCGGGGATGCGACCGGGCCGGGCCAAGCATTCACCGGTAGTATCGGTCCCGGCAGGTTGCCCCTCTCGCCAACACTTTTGGCCTCTACATTGATCGGTTAGAGCCCGGCTTATCGAGCATGGGGGAATGGCATACGCCTTTTGCACCAGGTCATCCGCCCACTCATCTATCGCGGACGATGTTGGCTGGGCCCACACCCCGAAGCTATGCGGTCTCACACGGATGCCCTAGACACATTTTTTTGTCGCTACGGACATGCTTGGCGTCAATCGGCCAAGACCGAGGGTGGTTCTCATATCCTCTTCACGTCACCCCATGCCTCCTCGCACTCACATATGGGGGCTGACTGTGGGCGCCCGCCCACCTACAAGTACCTAGGGGTGGAGTTCCCCTCCTCGCTCTGCTGGGAGGCGTCTATCCGCTTGCGGGTGACGAAAAGGAAAGCGCTTTATGCCATGCGAGAACAACGATCACGAGGCGAGCTCTATGATTGGGGCCATCCGGTCCACACTTGTTCGCACCGGTCTTTGGTGAATTTTGTCCTTCAGACGGGGTCGAGGTTTGGGGCCCGGTCGTCTCTTTGGCGACCTGGAATGACTTGGAGCAGGTGCAGAAGGCATTTTTGGCACGGGCACTTGGGGTGAAACCTTGGTCCCCTATCGGTTCTTTGCGAAACCGGATTCTTGCCGCCGGTTTGGCAGCCCTTGATAGACACATCGTCTATTTTCAGAAAGGGGTTACTATGGGTGCGGCTCGGCTCCCGCAACTGTCTTCCCCTGGGGCCATGCGTCCGCAGCGGCGTAGGGCCGGGTGGCGGGGTCAGAGCGAGCCGGGGTTCGCCAGATGGAACGTGCAGGAGCACAGATGCGTCGTGTGGTGGGCACGGCTGACGATCGTGGCGGACTACCGGGAGTACCTAGACGCTTGTTTCCTTGGCAAGCTCTGGGACCCCGGCGCTCTAGAGCAGGTCAAAATGGCCCATTACAAGGAGCACATCAACCCCGTGTTAGCCACGGGCCCCTGACTCTACCTGCGTTCCCGCTGCCCTGAAAAAGCTGCGAGACTCATTGCCTCCATTCGCCCGCGAGGTGCCCACCATCTTCGCGATCGAGGCGGGCGGTGGATTGGGGAGCCCCGCCGGGACCGGGCTCTATCGGTCTTTGTCAAGCGGGTGCCATTGAGGATGAGTCTCACACTTTCGAGTTGCCAGCGTTGTTGGTCGGATCCGGGCCGACACGCTCCCTTAGGATGGCGGACTTGCCCTTGCATTTGCCGATGAACACACCATCGATGCGTGCCCCGGGGGTCGCATATCGGTGAGGTACCGGGCTGCGAGGTCACCTTTGCCCCCCCCGCGGCTGCGTGATTAGGCACTCACGGGTGTGGTGCATATTTGTATATATTTGGGTGTTTCGCATTTTATATGTTAGGGACGGTTTGTCGGCAGGTGATTGTCGCCACGCGGTTTTCCCTCTGGCGGGGTTTTTAATCCGGCAAGAATCCGCTTTCGCGTTTTTGTATTGGGTCCCATAGACCGATTGGTCTCCGTGGACGATAAAAGTACCTTCCTTCCTTCCTTCCTTCTATGCATGATGCGGTATCTTATTCGGATGACATAAAATGGCAAATTTTCCCACAGAACCAACAAGAGAAGAATCTGCCAACTTTTGCTCCAAGATCAATTTGAAGACTTGGATGCCTAGATAGAAACCTCGAATAGCAAGATAATTGGCTGAGGATCAGAAAGAGAAAGAGCATCAGGCATTCTAATTGACAACAATGCTTCATAAAAGAAATCTAGAGGACGTTTTTTATGGCCATATAGCTCAACATTCACAAATTTGGAATAGTTGAATAGAATACACATGTAGTATTTTTGACGTCAGAATCGAATGCTTCGTAAATGATTTTCTGATGTGGGGAATAGTGGTTGGTTGCTACACTTTGGGAGCTATTAAGGCCATAGGAGGACTTTTTGTTTACTTACCAAATTAATACTCTGGCCTCAAACACCTAAACAAAAGTCTATTTTATATTTTATATAAAATGCCCTTGTGCTCTTTTACACTCTGTAACGACGAGGTGCAAGACAAGGTGGTCGATGAGCTGAGAAGCCGAGCCTTATAACCAGACCAGCCCCTTACATGGTGTAAGAGCCCAAGGGCATTTCATATAGTACGTAAGGATGGCAATGATTAAGTTAGTATACCTCGTTTTCCAAGAAGCCACGGCAAGAAAATTACAAGGTGAATGCCGTTTCCAACAAGAATAATACACAATTTTTATGTTATGCCATCCAATTAGACATATATGGCACACACACACCATTGTTTCCAATAGAGAAAAAAATTTAAAAAAAAAAAAAAAGGCAATTTTTTGTCAACGTTTGATTAGACATATGACATACACCCCACAGCGTGTTGTGAGCTTTTGCCATATTTCTACGAGCACGTCCTTAAAAATCTTTTTTATCTATCTATCTAAGATTTTCATACGTATCTATTGTTTGGATTTTTTTTAGGTTAATTTCCTATGGTTTCAAAACTTCTAGCTGTCGAAAAAAGTTTCTGGTGTTCCAAAAATCGGTCTGTGACTTTTCTAATGTTTTCCAAGATTCTAGGGTTGCCTTATCCATTCTGAGCCTTTTGGCGGATGCCAGCTGCCGATGATCATGTTGGGCAATTGGACTAGCATACATTTAGATTTCTAATCCTTTGGGAGTCATATAAAAACGGTGGAAGAACCCCTTCTTTTGGTAGTTTCTGTAGTCCAGCTCTGGCTAAGACCACCTCTAAGAGTCCGCAGGTTGTTTTTTTGCAAAAAACCTAAAGTTGATGCTCCATGGCCCGTTCTACCATGGGTGGAAAAAAACTCTGCTTTTTGCTTTGTGGTATTTCCCGTAGATTTGCTTCGCTGCTACTGAAAGTTTTGAAATTTATATCTTCCCGAGCTTCTAATACATGACCGCGCTGCACAAGTCAAGTGGCCTCACGGCACTACGGACGATAATTGTATTCTATTCTATCCTATTCTATTCTATATTCCAAACTTCTGGTACATGACCATGGACGGTGACTTTGACGTCCTACCCAAAGGCATACTGGAACTTCGTTGTTTCTTTGCAAAGGAAAAAATGCTTCGAAGGTAGGCAATTTGGGTTTCTTCTTCAAATTGATACATCCGAATTTACGTCGTTATGTATTTGAGCTTCATCAAACATCGGATTTCCTCAGACGGTTGCATTTCCGTTTATATCATATAAAGCTCTCTTCTTTTCATGTAGTTGATATTGGCAAAACTACGTGGGGAATTGTCAACATCCATATTTCTACTTAACATGAGTAGGCTAAGTTGGTAAGCCTTCTGTTCATGATGATAGATCAAAAAATGCATGGCAGGCTTCTTATTTTCATATCTGAGTATGGTGCAGATTTAAAGCTACATATTTTATATGTTTGTGGTATGTGTGGAGTTGCAGAGCATCGTGCATGTGGCATGGCATTCCACTATGGAATCCCACAACAACAGTGGTTAATAATGGTGCCATGATTGTATGTGTAGAGGTGCATAGCAGTAAAGGCAATCAATAAAAATCCATGGTGCTCTTTTTTGTGAGTTAATTTCATGGCAGGCCAAACATGGCTCCCGCGAGGAATTATGCTTTAGGGTTGTCAACTTCCATATGGCTGCTCCTTGGACCATTGCTAACATGTATATGTCAGCTCCTTGGGTTGTTTATATGTTCTTCCTATCTTAGTCAGAATGTTACGAATCAATTACTTGTTGTTCACTTTTTTTTTTTTAAGTCAAACTGAATTTTTTTATTTATTTAGCAGGCTTGCCTAACACCCTTACAACAATTGCTGCAATTCTAGTTTGTCCACGTGAACTGCCACGTGTGATAAAATTAAGCCTAGCCATTAGATCTGCTAATTTTTAAATCGACGGCTGATAAAATTCTAAAAATTCAAGAAATTCTTTTTTGTGTCATATCTTAGGCTTCTTCTTCCGTTTGTATAGCTATGGCAAGGCTTGCAGTTTTTGTAGAGATAGTCGAAACACATACAATCCCAATGTGATACAGAAGCCCTATTTTTGTTTTCGAGTATTTTTCAAGCGCAATGGGCTGCTGAAGTCGTGAAGCTAGAGCTCCACTACATGTTTGGCTCCACAAAGTACATGAAGCTAGAGCTCCAATACATGTTTGGCTCCACAAAGTAGATGGATTATTCCATGTTTCTAGAAAGACTCTAAAAATAGGATTTGTTCTGACCATTTTCTTATTAACCCGTAACCTACACCACCTGGAAATTCCTTAAGATTACCTACTAAGTTTTTTTCATGTCTTTTTTAAGTGTTTTCGAGTGTTTTTTTATCTGTGTTAAATTTCAGGCGGCGGTCTGGTGGCGCCGCCACCACAATATACAATAAGATTACAATACAACATAATTTTTTAATACAGCTTAAATTCTGAAGATCAACAAAAAAGTTTCACATTTCCAAAACTGGTCTCCACAACCAACGACCTGTTCATAAATGCATCTGCCATTTGTGATGGCACATAAGCCCACATACTTCCAAAAAGCTTGAAAATGCGAACCTATCTGACCTTATTCCATGCTGCTGCATTTCCTTGAAACAATCTAAAGCCAAATGAGCTTGCTCATGTTTTGTATATATGTTGAAATCATCACAATCCATCACACAGGCAAGATTCACAGGCAAGACCATGAACCCCTGCAGATTCTACTTTGATTGCAACAGGAAAACTAGGGGACTTCTCAGGTCTATACTGCTTCTTAAACTTGATTTTCCTTTCTCGCTGTCAGCTAGTCAGGCCGAACTGCTTCTCTCAGACCACGGTTCTCAGGTCCGAAAAAGGATAATACAAACCACGATAATACAGACTGCTTTTCTCAGAGAGCCAAGAAAGAATAATACAGGAAAAGTTGTTATGAGCATAAACAATGCAGAGTGGAACTAGGACTACAGAATGCTCACAGAACTACACTAAATCCATAGATATACCGCCAAACAGAACTGCACAGAAACAGATCTACACGAAAACCTGCAAAAAAAAACCCAAAATCACATAAGTAATCAAGAAAACAGAAAAAAACACAGAATACTAAAAAGAAAAGTACTTCAAATTGAAGCTTAGATCTGGCGCCTCGATTGACGCCACTCCGACGCCCTGCCGCCGACTCCGACGCCCTAGCGCCGACGAAAAAGCTCCGGAGCTCCACTGCCGGAATATACGTCGGCGAAAAGGAAAAAGGGAATTAAACAATTAAAAAAATATGCTTTATACCCCTGCCGACATGGCAGGGGAGATTTCCAGGTGGTGTAGGCCACGTAGGGGCGGCGGCGCCACCTGCGGATTTCCACCCGGAAACCGCCAGGTGGCGGAAGTTCCCCCCTACAACTTATCGTTTCCGTTTTATCAGAAATGGGAATTCCATTGAGATAACTAATGCTCACCTTCAGTTCTAGTGATGGAAGTTGAAGTTCAAACAAAACAGAAGCCGGAACGAGATATGGAGATAGCGATCATTCTCAACAATTGCTCCTACACAGGACTAGGAAAATATAGATCTAGAGCGTATGAAGATACTGAAAGACTTTAAGAAAGAATATGAGAGAATGCTTTAGGCTACTCGTGTTGGCTTCCTCTGCTAAATAACCATACAGTCTTTAGCAACAGATATTAAAGAATCATTGCCAGAATTGCGACAAAAAATTACTTAACTCACTAGTCTTTGAGGCTTATGGCCATTATTCACTTGACATGGCTTTCACATATCCAAAATTGTAGCAGTAAATGCTAAAGCTCTAAATCTGCTGCTTCTAGAATTCCGGCTCTTCAGCTTGCTATCCTTTGTACTTGATATAGATTGCTCAAACATCTTTTATAAACCATGTCACTATAGGATTGGACAGGTTTTTGTCTAAAACCATGAACTCCATCTACTCAACATCGCTTCTCTAGGGGAGTGTTTCTAGAATAGCAAAACAAACAAAAAAGTATGAATTTGGTGGGCATTTCCAAAGTCAGAGGTTTGGATGTTGACGAGGCTAGATGATATTTAGTTTGACTTTATTTCAGGTGATGTACCGTACCCATTGTGCAAATTTCAAGAGGTAATCTCATCTATTATGCATTAATTTGAAAATTGTTGATCTCTTCTTACCTTATGACTATTATCGAATTGCTTCTCCTTCCTATTTCCATGCAATAATTTCGATCGTTTGAGAACAAAGATCACTAAAGTACTGTACCATATGTGCAAATGTAAACTATGAAAGGCAAGGTCTTCTACTTATTCATAGAGCATAATTCACTTGGCATTATCAATTTTTTCTATGGGCTCATTGAATTTCATATAAGGATCACAATAAGTGGGCCTCAAAGAGCATACAGTTTGCAAACAAATTATATGCTGCTAACATGCTGCAGGCAGAAGCACCTAAACCACAATTATACATATTTGCAGGATTGGATAGCTCTTGCGAAAGGTAAGTATATCCTTCCAAAGCTTATATTATGGACGTCAGAACCAAGAGCACTTCATGGGAACATCTTAATTAACATGTATGCTAAATGTTGCACTATAGAAGATGCCTATAAGGTGTTTGACGGGATGGTTGTACGTAATTTGTTTACGTGGACTGCATAGTCATCGGTTATGCACAAGATGGGACATGGAAAAGAGGCTTTGCATCATTTTGAGAAGATGTTTGAAGGTTTGAAACCAGATAAGGTCATTTTTTGTAGTATCTTAAGTGTGTGTACCAGCATAGGAACCTTACAACATAGCAATTACATGCCAGTATTGTAAATAATGGATGGGATGTAGATCTCATTATTGGAAGCACCTTATTAACATGTATGCTAGGTGTGGGAATATCCGAGAGGATCACCAAGTGTTTGACAAAATGCCTAGACAAAATGGTATTTTCTGCTTTGCACTGATTGTAGGATATGCTGACCATGGTGACATAACTGAGGCATATGATTGTTTCTATGAATGCAGCAATTCAATGTGAAGCCAAACAAGGTCACATTTTTGAACCTTCTGAAGGCCTATACTTATATTGCATCCCTAGACCAAGGAAAATGATTTCATGCTTACATTGTTAAAGTCTGGTGCGAGTGGGGTGTTGTGTTAAGCTGAATAATCTATTTGTATGACCAATTGTTAATGATCTGAAACTGTTTCAGGAAAATTCAGGCAAGGAAAAATTGCAAAATGTTACAGCGAACTTTGGAGCTGAAAGTATTCAACGCAGAATTTTCTTGCCTAAATCGCTCATAGGGATAGCTTGCAAGTTGAGGTCTTTGCAAAATTGATGACCAGAATTTGTGCTAAAGTAGATTTTTGCAGATTAGATTTGTACTCTTATTCTATATCTGTTGTAGAAACTCAAAGAAAAAAAATCCATTCCATTAAGTTTAAATCATTTCATCTCTGTTCGTCATATTATTAGTTCTTGTTTTTATCTTTTCTGAGACTTTGAGAACAGAGATAACATGTATCTGGAAAGCGTACTAACAAAAGTACACAATTCATGTGCTACCACCATAAGATTTTTGTCAGATGTTCTATACCTGTTATAAGCAAAACCTCTGTCTTCTGTCTTAAATCCCTTTTTCCTTGGCAAAATACCCATATCTTTGGACCTTATAACATACTTTTGTCCTTTGATTCCTATTAAAACTAGATCACAGTACCTTCTATAACTTCTATCTTAAATTCCCATCTCCCTTGATCAAAATACCTGCATCTTTAGCCCTTAAAACAGATTTCCTTCCTTGTATTCCTATAAAAGCTAGATGTTGGCACTTCATGATATATGGCAGTAATCTACGTTGGCTGTCAAATAAAGCCTGGAGGTTCAGAACATTATATCGTAGATAAACCTAGTACGCCAGGATTTAGGCTTATCATCTGGAGGTTCTACCGAGATATCTGTTGGAGAGATTTCTTCCTGGTGGAACTCAATAGTTGTTGGATAGAACGAAAATGTTAGACTAGGAGTAAGGCAAAGGGAGACAGGCCAGAAAATACTATGCTTGAAGAGGCAGAGGATATGGCTATCGGCAATGAGCCCCAAATTTGTGCATCAGAGTATCGAGCTATGTCTTATGTGACACCGGAGGCTCAGCACATACCATATCATCAGATGTTAAACACTCCTCAACCATTTAATATGCAATGGGATGCTAAAACAGGAACGCCTGCTAAAAGTGGAGAAGTTGCAAAGGAAGCCCCGCCAATCGTTGATACTAGTCAGGTAGTCACTACCATATATCTTGAAAATATTCTTGCACCATTGGCACTTGGAGTGCCTTCTTATAGTGCAGATATTGGTCCGGCAGAATTTATGGCATTGTTTGAGGAATACCATGGCCAGTACGGACACAGAAGAGGTATCAAGGTGAAGATCTTTGGAAAATGCATGAAAGGAGAGGATGCGCAGGGCTGGTATGATTTTTTTATAACCTATGAAGGAGGTACTTGGCAACATTTGGTTGAATCATTTTCGCACAGATTTGGAGGAGATATAAATTCAGATTCTTTAATGGAGGAATTGCATCGCTTCAAAATAGGTCACACTGAGTTGTTTCTAAGGTCTGCCTACCTAATTTTACTGGAGCCTCGTGACATTGAGCGGTAGAGTATCCTATTGACGTCGAAATGAATTCCAACTCAAGGTTGGATGCATGTTGGGACCGATTCATAGGGGTAAGGTTCATTAAATCATAGAGATGAAATTGAAGCATTCTTCAATGGAAGGCAGGGAAATGTGGTTTTTCAATGAAAGACGAGAAGGGAAAGGTAGGGCCGGCATGATATACCATGCAAAAGAGAAACCATGGGAATGAAAGGCAGGGAAGCATTCCTCAAGTCCATTAGAATATGCATTGTTGATGATTGTGGTCGAAGACTTGCAAGGCTGTAACGACTGGTATGCCGACCATTTCACCAATCCCAAATGAACAGTGAAATAGGCAATGATCACAAGAACAAATCGATCTCGGCTGCAAGTAAAAATTTAAATAGGTAAACAAACTCATGTTTTGCCGTAAGTCAAGGCATAACTTAGAATGCAAAATGTAAGCGGTTCCTGAATCTATGCAACTTAAAATGAGCTAATTCTCAGTTTAGAATTCCTAAATGTCCTCCTTAAATTGAGAATTTAACAGAAATCAAAAGGATGTAAAAAGTGGCTCCTAGCAGCTTTGTCTTAACAAAAAGTCGCCTTGGGCATTATTTCAGCCTCTGCAGCCTTTTCCAAATGCTTCTCCATTTTTGCATGGATTATTGACAGAATGAGATGCAGTCAAACACCTCTTTTGGCAATGTCCTTCCATCCACTATTGGAGACTCCATGGTGGTGGGCACCACTGTCTTCAAACCCCTCAACACCTCCACTGGCTGAAACGATGGGTGGCATCTCTATTCAAGCATGGTATGAAGCCAGTCTCCTATTATCTTGGCCTAAATTTCAAATGTCTACTCTCCCGTCGGGATATGTTTGATGTAGAGAGATTTGGTAGTATTGTAAGCTCTGTAGAGAACATGGAGTATACACACTATTATATTAGAGGTGCACTTTGGACTACCACAGTCATCGGATTCGTTGATCCTATGACCCAGATCGTATGTTGGGGCCTCTGGGCACCTCTTGTTTCGCTTATAGTCATTTATGATTGGAGGTGCCTATGATTTTGAAATATGAAATACGATTTTGCCTAAGGTTTTGAGGGAATATTGAACCTATGAAATACAAGGGCTCGAACCTCTACCAAATAACTCAACGTTCTAATGAGACTACTTTAACCAATGTACCCAGTGAGCTAATGTGATTATTTTTTATCTTAACCCATTCAATTGTTTTAGGGATACATGGTTTATGGTTTCAAAAATTGTTATTTTTACATCCATATCAAATCCCCCTGGAACCCCCTGTTATTTTGCTACATATTTCTAAAAGAGGTGCACCCTGGACTACCACAGTCGTCGGATTCGTCGATCCTACGACCCAGATCGTATGTTGGGGCCTCTGCGCACCTCTCATTTTGCTTATAGTCATTTATGATTGGAGGCGCCTATGATTTTGAAATATAAAATATTGAGGGAATGTCGAACCTTATATGGCTTTGCCTAAGATTTTAGAATATGAAACACGAGGCATCGAAGCTCTACCAAAATAACTCAACGTCCTAATAAGACTACTTTCACCAATGTACCCAGTGAGCTAATGTGATCATTTTTTATCTTAACCCATTCAATTGTTTTAGGGATATATGGTCTATGGTTTCAAAAATTGTTATTTTTACATCCATATCAAATCCCCCTGGAACCCCTGTTATTTTGCTACATATTTCTAAAAGAGGTGCACCTTAGACTATCACAGTCGTCGGATTCGTCGATCCTACGACCCAGGTCGTATGTTGGGGCCTTTGCGCACCTCTCGTTTCGCTTATAGTCATTTATGATTGGAGGCGCCTATGATTTTGAAATATGAAATGCGATTTCGCCTAAGATTTTGAGGGAATATCGAACCTCTATACGGCTTTGCCTAAGATTTTAGAATATGAAACACGGAGGCTCGAAGCTCTACCAAAATAACTCAAATGTCTTATTCAATTATTTTAGGGATATATGGTTTATGGTTTCAGGAATTGTTATTTTTACATCCATATTAAATCCCCCTGGAACCCCTTGCTATTTTGCTACATATTCTAAAAGAGGTGCACCCTGGACTAGCACAGTCGTCGGATTGTCGATCCTATGACCCAGATCGTATGTTGGGGCCTTGGGCGGCTCTCGTTTTAGTCATTTATGATTGGAGGCACCTATGATTTTGAAATATGAAATGCGATTTCGCCTAAGGTTTTGAGGGAATATCGAACCTCTATGCGGCTTTGCCTAAGATTTTAGAATATGAAACAGGGGGGCTCGAACCTCTACCAAAATAATTCAATGTCCTAATAAAACTATTTAACTAATATACCCAGTGAGTTAATATGATTATTTTTTTATCTTGAATCTATGTTTTTTTTATAACAATCGATTCAATTGTTTAGGGATGTATAGTCTATGGTTTCAGGAATTATTATTTTTACATTCATATCAAATCCCCTTGAAACCCCCTGTTATTTTGCTACATATTTTTATACAGGGCTTGGTTAGTAGAGAAAAAATATGTCAAAAGTTACATAAGCTGAAGAAGAAAGGGGAAGTTAAGAATTTGGCACAATTGTTCAGTAAGGCTAAAGCTTTAGCTTCTGATCTAGGGAAAGAAGCGACAGAGAATAGCAGGATATGCAGAGTACATTTTGGAGAGCCAAAGCTTCCAAATGTCCAGCCTGCATATGTTATTAGTATAGAAGGAATGGTTGACGCAGCAAAAGCCACCTATTCTGCTATAAAAGGAGCAAGGATGAGAAGAAGGGAGGAAATATGGACTTAGAAAAGGTGGTCTGGCAGAACTCAAGGAAGAATTGAGAAGGGCGCAAGAAGAGTTGAAAATGCAAAAGGAACATACACTAGCACACGTAGACGGATTCAAATTATTGCTCGAGGAAATGAAGAGTATGAAGGAGGCGATGACCAAGAAGGAGATAATATGAAAGAGCTGCCAGAAGGTAGGTCTTAGTGAATCAAAGTGTTTTAGGAGACTTTGTCTCAAATATGGTAAGTCAGATCATTTTGGGAGGGAATGCCTAATTTGTAATTATTGTGGCCTTGATCATGAGCAATTTTGCCAAATTAAAGCATTTGATTTATCAAAAGGGACTAACAGGTCAATAAGCAAGGGCAAAGAAGATAGAAGTGCATGCATGATAGAATTATGTGAATCAACATGTACTTCAGTTTTAGCAGTGATTAGGCACTAGCAGAACAAAGAAAGAAGAATGGGGCTACGAGAAATTTCATCATCTGCAGCAACTAACACTATGGCAGATAGATTTGAAGTACATTTCCAAGTTGCATAATTTGGGGCCTACCACTCAAAGCCAGATGCAAAATGCAGGTGAAACAATTATTGAAAGGTACGAAAATCTTGATTGATTTATTGACCTTGTTTAGAGAAGCATCGAGCTACAGACAGGGGTTCCTTAGGTTGGTTGAACGATTAGCTGCATAAGAGAATACTTTACTTTTGCAGGAAGGGAATATAGAGGACCCAGGTGTAATGACATGTTCAGCACAGATCCGGGGTTATAATTTGGCGAATGTAATAATAGATGGAGGATCTAATGTAAATGTGATGCCATATCACATAATGGCAAAATTGGGGTTGAAAATAACGTCGACACTCCCTTAGTTATAAGGGGATTTAACCAGTAAGCAGTGAGCCCTATGGGTTTGGTGGAGAATATAAGGCTCAATGTGAAGTGGGTAATAGCACATATTAACCTCATGGTAATGTCGCGGCCTGAAAGTCAAGGGAATAGTAGTTATGATTTGTTGTTGGGGAGGACATGGTTGTGATCAGTAAATGCCAAGTCTATGTGGGGTGATGGTAAATGCATTATAATAGATGGGTATGAAATTGCTGTACTTTATACAAAATCGGTAGTTGAAAAGCGGGATGAGATGATTAGTTATCTAGAGTTATTACAACCAGTCGGTATGGGACAATATATGTTGGCCAATACATTAGGCGAGGATGCTTGCAGTGAATCGGGCTTGATTGCACCTGGTTGTATGTTTTCGAAGACATATTTGTCAGTAGATGCCACCTTGTGATTTGATAGTCAAGGAAGCTTGGCGTTTCAGCAATAGGAGTGGTGCTTAAAGATCAGGAAAGGAAGATGATTGAATCGAAGGGCCAAATAATATACTTGTGTTCCAATAATATGGCAGAATATAAAGCATTGCTGACTGGACTGCAAATGGCATATGCCTTAATGGTGTTAATAGATTACAAGTATATGGTGATTTGGAGCTCATTTGTAAGCAAGTAAATCATGAATACCAAGTTAAGCATTCACACCTAGTGGTGGCTTATGAACAAGTTAAAGAACCATGCAAGCAATTTGAGTATGTATGCATTAAACATGTGCCTAGGGCAAGCAATGAGGAAGCAGATGCATTGTGCAGACAAGCTATTTTTGAAGCACTTGCTGAAGAATATGTGCCAGAGGAAGAAGTACCACATGATGCTATGATGCATTACAATGAAATCTTCACCATCACTGCAGAGCCTAATGGCAATATTAAAGAGCTTTCTATACTGAAGAATGGAGCAAAGCATGCGTTAAAAGTTGGTAATAAAGTAGATGAATCTGAAGCAAATGAGTTGCAGAAATTATTCCAAGAATTTGAGGATTGTTTCGCATGGGATTATAAAGAGTTAAAGGGGATATTACCGGAGGTAGCAGAATTTCATATCAAGTTAGAAGAAGGATGTTGGCCTGTGCAACATAAGTTATAAAGATTTAACAGTTTATTGGTGCAGCTTGTGAAGGATGAGATTGATAAATTGTGCAGGTATCCCATTGAAAATTCAACATGCGTATCAACCATAGTCCCTCTCAGAAAAAAAAAATCAAAGCATCCGGATTTGTGTAGACTATTCGAATTTAAATAAAGCCACCATGAAAGATCATTTTCCTCTGCCATTCCAGGAAGAGATACTATATGCAGCAGCATGTAAGGAGATTTTTTTCTTTATGGACGCGTTTACTGGGTTTAACCAAATAAAATTTGCGGATGAGGACAAGGATAAGACTGCATTTGTTTTTCCGAAGGACTTGAGTCTTTATTATCCAGAGAAAGTTACAAAGTACAATGAGGACTAAAAACTCAGTGGAGAGAATGTCCACCGGAGCAAATCCACCCCACTCAAATACAACATCTAAACAATATAAAAAGTGGGCAAAATCTCATCAGTAAGTGTGAATCTGAAGATAGTGCTCCCAAATACGACTCTTTACCTCATTAGCAACTGATGAGCACCTGAATGCTTTGACAATTCGTTGTTGGGCATCAAGAAGAACCTTTGCATCTGAACAAGCAAGACCTTTGAATATGAGAAGATTTCTTCTTTTCCAAATGGACCAGATGATCCATGCACAAGCCAAATGAAACGCCCTTTTTGCCAAAATTTTCCAACTATTTGGATAGACTGCAAATAACACCTGTTGGCTATTCAAATTGCAATGAAACAGGCCTTGAAGCTACAACCAAGCATGCCTGATGTGTTTACATGGGAAGAAGCAATGCTCAATTGTCTCATCCCTCTGTGCACATAAGGACAAAGTGCAGATTCCTCTGGACGAAATCTGTGTACCAGAATATTAATGCGTAGACAACGATGAATGACTTGCCACCATAAAATAGATACTTTGGGATGGAGCAATTTATCCCATACCCATTTCCATACTGCTTTCTGACGGTCCTAGGAATGACCAAAGGCCACTTGGATGAAGGAGGAAAAACGCCCGCAGCAAGAAAGATCTTGTACATGGAATTCACCAACTTAACTGTTTTGACACGCTCATAAACTACCCAAGGCTGGAGGAAGAATTGAATACACCTTCTGCCAAATAGCCCGATTCCACCTTAAAAGGAGAAACTTAGCTTTAAACTCTTCCCATGTCAGCAACTGCCTTTGAGCCAATCAGATATCGTACACACACCTACTGATCTCCATCGACGCTGCGTCAATGGGTGGACTGAAGATACCAGAGGACCACCGTCCAATGGAATCCACCAACAACTTGCAGTAGTGTTAGTGTGCGCAAGATGGTGGAAATGAAACAGAGATTGTACAGTCTCCCACGCAACTAGCAATCCTCTAAGAAATGGAGAAGCATTTGGGTATGCGGTCAGTGGATAAAACAGGGAAAAGGGGTCTAACAGATAGAAACCCAAAAGAAATGCACATTTGCAGAGACTAATAAACAATATAAGAACACGGGGACTTATCCATATTATTCAAAGTTCTCCAAATAAACTTAGAAATCATCACTTTGCTCTACAAAAGAAAATTAATCATTCCAAGGCCGTCAAAATGCTTTGGCAACATGCATCTTTCCCAACTGATTTTGACAGCAACACCCTCCTCTGTTCCCCCCAAATGAAATTCCTGATAACCCTGATAATAAGTTGTACTTTTGACTGTGGAGATGAATAAAGCCATATACACATGAGCGCTATTAAGAACTGACTTAACCACAACGATTCGTCCTGCCATGGAAAGCTTAGTTGTGGACCACCAAAAAAGGTGCCTTTTCAAGCCCTTAATCACTGCCTCCCAAGCATCTCCTGATGAGATATGAACACCTACAGGGATACCAAGAAGTTTGGTTGCTTTACCATAGGGAAAAATCTTTCATGGATAGGCAGTTACGGATGGTGGAACTGGAGAATCCAATGCCCATGGTGCTGTGCACTTCTGCCAACCCACAAATATACTAAATGCTAGGAAGGAAGGAAGGAAGGAAGGTATTTTTATCGTCCACGGAGACCAATCAGTCTATGGGACCCAATACAAAAGCGTAGCAAGAGGATTACTACCCGGATTACAAAACCCCCGCCCTGAAGGGTTTTCGAGGGAAAAACCGTGGCAGCCATCAGCCTGCTGACAAACTAGGGAAAAAGAATCCAACAAGGAAATGGCATTTTGCAAATTTTTCTCATCTGCCCTCAAAAAAAGGAAAGTGTCATCCGCATATTGATTACAGATTTTCTGCGACCCATTGTTCATAGGAAGTCCATGCAAGATTCCTTCCTAAGCATCAAGAGAGAAAACCTGGGCAAGGACCTTTGCCACAATTGTAAATAACAATGGAGCTAATGGCTAGCCCTGACAGATGCCACGACCCACCTGAAAGAATGCTGAGGGTTCCCCTTGGAAGAGAATAGAAGAGCGAGCAGAATAATAAACCTCATGATATCAGCTGTGAATTGGGCACCAAAACCAAAGCATAAGAGACATTTCTCTAAGAAGGTCCAGTCAACACTGTCGTACGCCTGTGTAAAGTCCAGCTTCAAATATACAATTTCATGGCCCTGAAGTCGAGCCCAATAAATAACTTCATAAACAACAGCTACATTGTTCAATATGCATCTCGTGGCAGAAATTCTGACTATGTAGAGGATATGGAATCAGCAAGAATATCCCAAAGCTTTTGTGCATAAGCTTTGGCAAAAAACTTGTACATAGAAGATCAATCCGAAATTGATGAAGGTCCCTTACATTTGGGAATGAGAGAAATGCAGCCCAAGTTAAGAATTTTCTCTAGATGCCTTTGCCTCTTGAAATTCTGAAACGCATCGTAGACATCGTCGCCAACCCAATCCCAAAACTCCTGAAAGAACACCATAGAATACCATCGATTCCAGGACACTTTTCTTTCTTCAAAAGGAAGGTTAGCATCTGCTAAATCATTCACCGTAATCTCTGCTTCTAGAGTAGCTCTCTGCTCCTCAGATATAAAAGGATGTATCTTTGCAAGTATTGCCTTCTAAAAATCTGATTGGAAGGGAAGGTGACGAGAAGCAAAAAAGAGAAGAAAAGTAGCCATGCAAAAAGAACTTAAGTTGCTTAGGATCAGAGATGAGAGGCCCATCTTGAACTTGGAGAGACACCATCGCAAAAGCTTGTCTCCGAATTTTTGCAGCTCTAAGAAGCATGTGCATCAATCCCCTCTCTTTGAACCATTGCAAGCCCGCTTTAACTCGAGCACGATGAACTTGCTCAGCTTCCATCTGTCTAATGCTGGCAAGAATCTACTTCTCCTCCTGAGCATCTGATGGTACAACAGACCTACAAACCACTAACTATTGGTACAGAGCAATCAGAATCCCTCGATTAGCAGCAACTTGCTGACGACCCCAATTCTTAGCAAAGGACTTCATGACAGCCAGAGCATCAACAATCCCAGCCATTCCTTTCCTTCTCAGAAATGCAGAGGACCAGGCTTGCCTGCATCCATTCTTAAACTCCTCATCCTTCAGGTATGAAGTGTTTAACTTGAAATAAGTCTTAGTCCTGCTATACGCCCCATCCTGAGAACAAGAGAAATACTGCGGATTGTGATCTGAAATAGAGATGTCAAGCATGTTTTGGCGAGAGAAATTATGCAAGTATGTAGCTGCCAATGCATTATAATATCCCCTGTCATGGCATGCATATGCTCCACTAGCTGCAAGCCAGCCATTGCACCAAGTGAAGGTTCCATCACCATCCACCTCTATCAAACCACAGACTGCATTTGTGACACCATGGGAAGTTTTTGCAATGAATATCATGCCTTTTGGATTCATGAATGTCCCTGCCACCTTCCAGGAGACAATGGTGGTGGTATATGCTCCTATGCTAGGTAAGGGATTGGGCATATTTTTAGATGATTTATGTCTGGACAATGAGAAGAAGCAGCATGTGAGCCAGCTGAAGGAAGTGTTGAGTTTGAGCATCAGAAATCAGGTATGCCTCAATCCCCTAAAGTGTGTTTTTATGGTAATTGAAGGAGTGTTGTTAGGGCACAAAGTAACCAATTCGGGACTTGAAATAGCTGGTGTGACGTTCCACGTATTTATATGCCTTTTTTAAGTATAAATACATGACATGTCACTAAGAATAATTAATGGCACATTAATTATTCATAAGCTAAGGTTAGCTATGTTAATAATTAATTATTAAAGTGGAAACCTAACCCAAAACCCTATTTTGAATTTAGGGCTTAACCTAATATTAAAAGGGGCTAAAACATTAAATTAGCTAATATTAACCAATCTAAAGTTGCTACCTGGCCCAAATCAATTGGGCAAGAGAGAGTTGCTAACTTGGGACCCAAATTGGGGTTTTGCACCCCCATTTTGCCCCAATTCGAATTGGGGGAGGTTGGTGGTGGAGGAGCTGCTGTTCCACCTTGTTCCAGCCAGAAGGATGGAGAACCCGAGCGATAGTGGACCTAGCTATGATCCCGGTTAGTACATAGATAGCTTGGATTCCTAGATAGTCATAGGACTAACCTTTGTATGCTCTAAAGGTAGCTAGGATTAACCCTTGTATGAATAGATGTATGGTTAATCTCTATTTTATGTTCTATTCGAAGCTATAGATGGATGGATGTATAAGGATAGCTTTCTTTCTATTCCTCCTATGATGTATGGGTAAAAGGGGGGTAGAGACCTAAAGGCCATCTAGAAGTAGAGATGTTCCTAGATAGAACCCTTAAAACTCAGTAAATGCGGCCTGTGCACAAAAGCCAACCTGGCTTGGATGCTATGATGTGGTTCAGCACCAGATAACGAGTATGATGGTGAATCGGGGGTGGGGTCTTGCCTAGCGCAGCTACGGGACTCCTATAGTGTGCTAGGCTTATAGCCGGTCACTGTGTGTGGGCCGGGTATGGGTCTGACACTCTCTGGGCCGGAGGGTGGGAGCCTATATGGCCGCCCTGGGCTCGAACGGGTTGGTGAACTGACCTTTAGATTTAGGAGAGTAAGTCGGGTACGGATGCGGGGGTCGCTGATGCGGCACGTATTCTCTAGCACACCCAGGGATCCGTCATACTCGGGGAGGAGACGCCTCTCTGACCTGCCTCATCGGACCGGGGAGATGTAACCCGGAGTAGTCCCGAAGGATGATTACTTGGGATTGCATCTCTGGAGGGCTACAAGCACGTCACAACATGATTCAGCCTATCTGTAAAGTGTGCACAGGAGGGGCGGATGGAGAGGACTACCCTAGCCATTGTCTTATGCCAGCCAACGCCATGTTATGCCTCTGTCTGTTGTTATCTTGAGGCCCTGACCGTCAGTCGACCCCATGGAGTCTGAGCCCTGGGTAGAACCCTTAGTTATGGTGTATTTCCTTTGTCATGTTGGTATTCTGTGTTGGTTATATTGATGATGATGGGCCACCCTTCGTGGTGGTATATTATTTATTAGCATTGTTGCTAGGTGCTAACATGTATGTATGCTTCCGCTATATAGGATTCCCATAGAAGGCGTGGGACGAATGACACCTCTGTGTCCTTCACCCGGATGCTTGGCCATCACAAGCGGTCTGAGTATGACGGAGGGCCTTTCCGTGGTGATGGATTCGCCATGAGAGGGGAATTTCCCATATTTATATGATGGGAGCATCGTATGGATTCGGGGAGCGTCACAGTGGTATCAGAGCATGATTTTGGTGGACCAGATCATAGCACTGGCCATGTCTAACTCGTTAGACCGTTATGCAGTCCCTTTCTTTCGGATGCCATAACTTTCTCTAGGTAAATCGGATTGAGGGGGCCCAAAGTAAGCATAATCCAAATACCCTAGGGGGTCATCCTTGGGTTTGAAAAAGGTCGAGCAAGGGGCCCAAAAGTAAACAGCGGCGCAGCTTGGGTTTGGTCGCTCCAGAATTGCGAAATAAACCCGTATAACCTGAGCAGCCCGCTCTGTATAAAATGCGTATTTCTGCCGTATAAAATTTTTTATATTTTTTTGTATACCTATTTTTTTAACGCCTCGACCCAGATTTGAATCCATGACCTCACAACCCCAAGCCTAGGTGCTTACCAACACACCAAGCTCTCTTGAATATAATATTGTGTTTCACAATTTCTTATACATATATAGTACCCTATTTCTCTGTACAGCAACTTTTATATAAAAGTGTAGTATCGAGACCTGAACCCTTGACCTCCCACCACCCAGCCAAACCCTTTACCAACAAGGTAAGCCTCCTTTTAATAGATATAATAGTCTCGTATTATACTTAACCAATAGTATCTCTATTTCTCTAGGAAGATCCTGTGTACCATCACTCTTCCCTAAACCAACGCTGCGGTGGCAACAACTCCACCGGGCTTGTGCAACTATGGTGGGGTAGGAACAACCTAAGGGTTCTTACTGTCACTGCAGAATGTTTCCACAACCATGTTGACATACAGTCACATTGAGCGATGGAAGGGAATTCCTCGGAGTAAGATAGAAACTTCCAAGTTGGATTCTAATCCACTATTCACTTTGGATATTCTTAGGCGACGCTAATAATGTCCAGTTATCGACATTCCTCGGCCTATAGCTTTAAATAGTTTTTTTTTTTCCTTTGGTAGATGCCTTGATAACAAAATTTCTTCGGGCCTTGCCATGATTCAATCTATACTACCTTCATATACTTTATATTAGACCTTATTTCGACGTTATATATTAAGGGTTAAGTAATATTTTATAGACATAATTATAATTAACGTTGTTTCTCTCTAGTGTCTAAGACTTGACTCGTCTCATTTCCCAGAGAAAGGATCTCTTTTCGCCCAACCAACTAGGGACTGCCATGCAACACCCCTTTAGACCATGGGTTTGGATTTCTTTGATCCTACCACCCTTCAATACTTCTTCCCAATGGTCATGTTCCTTTTATGGACCACTTCCCCAGATTGCGATACATACTCGGTAACACGTAGTAAGTGCGTGTGCTAGAACCCCACAACAATGTTAACACTTTATTCTAATCAATCCCGGGTACAACATTTAGTATTATTTTGTGCCAAAGTTCACCACCTTTATGGTCGTGATTATTTATCTGTGCCACATGCCTGTCAAATTGACAGCAGTCTACCCTCTTTTGGAGTTGTTCTCCCGTACATTCCAATGGCCTCCAACCATTGTTGGCTGGTCACCTCCTTCTAGGGTATCTAGATATGGTCCGGGCACAATGTTCCCAACCATTACTTTAGTGCCTAAACATCCTTCAGTTCCGCAAATGAACTTACATATTCTAAGGGATTATGTGAATATCCCAAAGGACAGTACCACCCAAAGACCTCTCAAGATAGGCCTCCCCTATTAAGAGAACTTGTGTTCAAGTCTCTGGGGGTCCGTCATATGTCCTCATGGACCCTGCCAATGTGGCATGACGTAAAAATGCTATCTACTTATCTATCTATCTATTAAAAAGGTTCTTGGTGAATTCAATTCCCCATGTCGTCCTAGGACATGGAAGTCTTCTTCCCTAAACCATGCACCAAATCTTTAAATAAGCTTTTCAGCTCTTGCTGCCTCTCAAGCCAGAAATCTATCTTTGCATAATCAGAAAGGCCATCCTTCAAGTCATGCCATTCATCCAACGATCGTGAAGGTAATAACCAGGGGCCTTCATTCCTTCTCTCCTTCAATATGTTTTCTACGACTATGGCCGATTTTCAGTATTTTGGCCCTTACGTCTACCACAACGTATACTAATCACCCTCTTGTTGTGACCTTATTCAGTAGAGTCACCAATCCAATTACTCCTTTACGTATCCGTTAACCGTCTTGTGGCTTCTAAGCCACTATTATATGCTCCCTATATTGTTAACCCACCTATCATTGGGGGTTATGATTCAACCTTGTCCTACATCCTAGAAATGTTAGTCATTACATTTCTCTGTCATGATGCTATGACGTTGTTGTGGCATTCCAAATGTCTTGGCGAGTGAGCCTTCGTATAAATTGTGGATTACCTGGAGTCATCAAGGTGCTGGCCTGGTATTTTGTGAGTCTTCCTACAATTACCTACGTTTGATATAACCCAGACTTGTATCGATGTTCGAGTCCTGTATACTCTAACTTACACCTCCATGTAACCCATGGCGTTCACCTCTGCCGGATCCGGGTATAGATCATGTGGGAAATCTAGTTTTAGGTATCTATGCCAAACACATCTGAACTTCTAGCAGGTAACTGCTATTCGCTACTTATCCTGGAATTGTACTATTGTACTATTCAACCCCACCATCTCAAGCTTCATTTTATCGGCCGTTGACATTTATTTCACGTGCCAACGACAACATCATACCCTAGCATGCAACGGATTGACGGTCCTTTGCACAATTCAAACTCCCCATGTCGCCACTTAGATTACCTCTCCAAGATGTTTATCATATATGTACATGGTATGTATAACAAACATATATCCTCATCCCACAATGCTAGAGCTCTGCTCTAACTTAGCTAAAGAGTAACCTTGGTAATTCTTTCGAACAAAACCCATTGCCTATGTACCTTTATGATGGGGCTGTGCCACCTCCTTCTTTCACTAAGGATCCTTTGTGTCCTCAATATCAACCACGCTTAGTCACAATTAACCTCTTTTTCTTAAGTTATCATGTGAACTTCAGTTTTTGATCAGCTTCATATGTTGTTGTCTTTGGCTCCCTCATAATGAAGTGGAGGCACTAAAACCTCTTGGTCTCTTAATAGGAAAACCCAATGTTTCAATCTTCGTTAGTAACCGCCATGTAGTTATCCGATTCCTTACCCTCTTAAGAGTTTCCAAGTTATCATCTCTAAGCGGTCTATGCCTAAAGGCAACGGATCCTCCAACTTCTACTTCAACATCTAGAATTGTTCCCCGCGAGTAGGGTAACTCCTAGGATATATGGACTACTGGTCTATATAATCTCACCCCCTCTGATCTATACACCTCGTCTTGTTTTTTTATCGGGACTTAGAATTCCTATGTATTGCCCCCGGGGATTTCACCATTAAAAATCCGTATCTAACATGTGCGTGACTGGTTAGGGGTTTTTTTTTTACCTCACCCGTTCGCATACGGTCCAAAAATTATACGGGTTCACCACCGTTGTTTCGGACGTCGTCGTTTAGGGGTGTTCTTGGGCGGGAACTCCTCACCAGCTTGATACGGTAGGGGTGCTTGAAGATCCGAAGCTTTGAATGTAGGGGTCCTTCAAGATCATAGGGGTTTGGAATGAACGTTTCTGGTTTTTTTTGAATGAAGGTTTTTTTGTTGTCTAGCAGGGACGTTTCATTGCTCCCTAGGGTTTTTAGATTCTATACTCTCTACACGAAATTAGTCGCCAGTTTGTAGCGGCCGTAGATATGAGCAGTGCTTCTATTATGAGCAGATTTTTGGATTTAGGGATGTCGGCTCGCCACAGATTGCTGCCTTTAGGATCACTAGTAGCTATGAATGGATAAGCTGGTGTGCACCTTAACAGCTCAGTGATCACAAAGATGACTTGTATCTGCAAGATTCGATTGTGCTAAAAACCTGACTGCAAAATGTTAATGGATGTGGCCAAGTCTATTTTTGAATATATGCTCCAGGTTCGTTATTCTGTGCCATAGCCATAAATAACATTACTATGCTTATGGATGCTCTAGTTCTACTGTTTTTCTATGCTAAGCAGGCTTATGTTTGACAAAAGCATTATTGTTTATTTCTTCAAGATTTATGATTCTCTATAATACCAGGAGAAGCATTTTCGGAGTTGTCAAATGATAACACAAAACAGTGCTGCATAAGTCATACTGTGATTAAGATGCATTACAAGACAAAATGCTGGTGCTCTAGGTGCTCTTTATCAGGTTCGATATCATAATTTTATTGCAATGATAATTCGAGATCTGATTTTGAGATTCCAACTATAATATGCTTGTGTGGATGTGGGTATGTGACAAAGAATCTATCATAAATCTGGGGCATTTTCAGATAATAGATAAGGTTTCATATCTGAGGTATAAAGATGTGGCCACAGTATGCTTCTTGTTACATTTTCGCTTAAGGCTGTTGAACTTGATGGATATAGCTCGGCCCTGTCATGGCTTTGTTTTTTCAAAAACATAGTGGCATCTTTGCTTTAAAACATACTAGGCTTCATGTCCAGAAGTATTCCATTTGCATTTGCATCTAGATTCATATGAAAATATTGAATGGGCGCTATGATCCTGTTCGAAGAAATTGCTGGTTGCTAAATGATGCTTAAAGTTTGTTAAGCATAAACAGGCAAATGCCGCTAATGAAAAATCAGTCTCCTGTAATGTTGTTCTTGATGTCTTACATATGCAAAAACTAAGGTTCTGTCATGCTTAGAAGATATGGTAAATTTGAACTCTCTACAGTATGTTTTTGCAGGGTGGATTTAATCTTGTCTGCATACTACTAGTGTAGTTCATGATGCTTCAACTATAGCAAAAAAATGAAAGTTCTGTCTTGTAGCATTAACAGAATAAGTCTGGATTTTGTATAACACATTTTTTCAGTTAAAGCTTTTCCAGAAATGATCATGCAGTCTCTTGCTCTATTTTATGTACTGATTTACCATTATGCAAGTTTTTACCATTATGCAGGTTGAAGGGCGATAAGCCACGAAATTCTTTTGCTTACCTGTTGGTAGCTTAGCATTTTACCCTTCAAAGGCTAACTGTTCAATTCAGTTCAACTCCAGCTTAGCATTTTACCCTTCAAAGTTGTTGGAGACCCAGTAAGTGTTAATGGGATGATCAATATCTTCAGGCTACATACAACTGGACATCTACTTGATATATGCATGCAAAACGTTGGGTTAAAAGAGTTAGAGCCTGGAAAAGGCTACCACTTTCCAGATGGGTAAGTTTATGTACATATTGTGTGGTTACTGTACAGTTTCAATAACGTTGGTTCTGCAGACCTTTTGTGGAATACAAAGGTGTAATTCCTGCCAAAGAGATAGAACTGAAACGCATAGCTTTAGAAGAAGAAGCAAATCGGCTTGTTGCAGCTGGTGGCCCCGTATGTATTCCTGCCACAAATTGACCTGCATTTTCATACGAACATGATGTATGTTTCCTCTAATGCATCATGTTCTGAGAAACATGTTTCTTGTATATATAAATAAAGGCCGCAAGTAACTATCTCCACCAATAGGGTAACAAAATGGATAATATTTTGTACAGGTTTGTGCATTAGTTGCAACATATAAACAAGTTGAAGAACTATGTGGTGGAAATCTTCCACAGTATATTGCACAGGTTGTGTAGCTTTCTGTTTTTCTTTACCTTGTTGCATAATAACATGTATTTCATATACCAGGATTTCGAAATTTGAATCACTTCTTTGCAGGACACAAATCCACGTATTGTTACAATAGGAAGCAGTTTTGGTTGTCCATGTGGGGGTACTCATGTTAAGGATATCTCTTCAATTGGAAACTTGAAGGTAATAGTTCTTAAAATCTAACTCAATACAGAATATTTTACTATTTATTAACATCTTCTTAGCCTTGAATAATGAAATGATACATGGTGTTGTTCAGGTTACACAAATCCGAGTTAAAAAGGGCATGACGAAAGTCATTTACAACATAACTCAATAGATTGGAGATTTACATTGGTACCCCTATAAATGGGATAGATGGGATTGGTACTCTATAGATGGGACTGAATGAATTAATATATTGGTACCTATTGATTGGGCTGAATCCTGAATGCTTTGCGCTAACACTGGCATGAACCATGCATCTAGAAAAGGCTTAAATAATTATGTTTAGCTCCGGGGGCAGGTTCTGCTTTTTTATATCCGTGCCATGCGCGGCCATGCAAGATATCGGGCATGATATCCTCTTTTAGTAACATTTTGCATGTTTCCATATGTTAACAATGCTTCCATATATTAAGGATTATATTAACATTTTGCATGCTTCCATAGTTTCATATTAACCTTGCTTATTCCTTATTCCATAATCCATTTAGACGTTCATTCCTAAACCCATATGCACCATGTTTCGGCCATGTTTTCAAGCTTGAAGTATCCCCAGTACTTTACCACTAAGGGACACACTAAGGATGCAATAGAGTCTTAACCAACGAGACAAGCTTAGACCGAGAATGAAGATGAGAGAAATGTCTATTAAACACATTGTGAAATTTTTTTCCTTCTCCACAAACCATTTTTTCTCTGAATAAGGCTGCGGCACAAAATCAAGTACAAGATCGGGTAGGGGTATGTAAAACGTAACATAGTCCGGGCGTATATCTACGGTAGGGGGCAGGGAAATTGGGTTTTCATATTTACGTATGTAGGGGTTTTCGACCTCCAAAAGTCGTATACAAGGGGTTTTCTGGTGACCCCTTGCACGCACATGAGGTATCCCCATGTGCCTGGGTGAAATCCCCGGGGTATTGCCTCTTCTCGGTTACCCCTAAAGGTATAATCACCAAAGTCATTGTACTCCTTCTTTTCTTCCATTAGGGAGACGCGATATTTCAAACATCTTTTTATTCCCAAAATCGAATAGATGCTCTCAGCTTATAACGCTGAAGTAATTCATTGGTCTCTAGAACCTTTGAGTAGTTAAGCTCTCGTTCTCGGTTATTCCAACACCGTTCCAACCATCCTCGGGGTGTTTTTGAACGTAACATCACCATATATACTAGACTTACTCTGGCTATTCTCACTGATTTAAACTCTTCTCATATTCCTTAGTACGACGTATCTAAGATAGTCAACTCTAACTATTCAAATAGCTTGAATGCTTATCTCTGGCAAAGCATACCTAAACCAATATCTTCGTATATAGGCATATCATTATGCTTATTCTTTAAACCTTGTCGAGTAATATTTCCCTCGCCTTGTATGAATATTCCACTATCTTCCAATATGACATATATCTGGATGTCACAATCGACATCCTTCATATCCTCACTAGTGTAGTACTAAGTCCTTCCAACATCCACCATTTCTATCGTGTAATTATGTGCGATAGTCAGGGATAGGTTCAATACGTTGTACGTTTATACGGAATACGTATGAATTGTATGATACGGCACATATTTGTCGTATAAAACGTAAAAAATACGGCAAAAAAAAATTCCGGCATCGGAAGATTTTCGCGTACGCGAAAACAACGTGAAAGTTTTCGCGTACGCGAAAAAAAAAAAATAAATAAATAAAATAAAAAATAAAAAAAAAATTTGCGTTCGCGTACGCGGTTTTCACTGTTTCGCGTACGCGAAAAAATTTTCGCGTACGCGAAATTTTTTTTTTTCCGGCCGGCGAGGTTTTAATACGTTAAATACGTATTTTATTAAAAAATACGTATTTTTTTATCCCTGGCGATAGTAACACGTGTGAGCCAACTCTACGTCTCGATTCATAGTGATTCTTTGACATAGCCACCTAGTTATGTTCATACTTGCCACAAATGTATTTCGTCAACCTGTGATCCTCAAGCTCTAGTCACAAATTCCATAGTAGTGTAGTACCTCTCTAACGTGGTCTATGGCAGATAATCATACACCACTTTTCCCTCACCTGCATAGTGCTATATCCAGTCTCCTTCTACATTGAATGGCAATATATATGCCGCATGATAAATCAATCCTCGTAATTATTAGGTCCAGTGCTTCAATGGGATAACAAACATCGTCATACCAGTTCTCTCGACTATCGATCCCAAATCAAGATACCTTACCACTCCTTATTCCCAACGTTTAGCACTTCTACTTCAAATAAGAACCCAGGACCTGCTTATCCATCATTATATAATAGCCTCAAGAAGCACCAGGCCTGTTTTCGATGCTTCCGTCGTATTTGTGCGATGTCAATGTAAGAATATCTAGATCTCTAATAAATGTATACATATAACTAATGAATTAATATATGTGCTCATGTGAGGTAAAGCTCGTTTTTGTATTAGTTCACCTCGAAAACCCTCCATTATGCGTATACCCTTTCTATTTTGCAGCATTATCAGATGGAAGCCTTAGATCCATGACTTTAGATTTAGCTCCACAAAGGTTTTTAACCATGGGTATTTAAAGGCAACAATATCGCAATTGGAGTCTTGCACCTTAGAACTTTATCTGAAATCAAACCAACATTTATATCAACAATGTAGTCTCATTTTCTAAGGGTCTTTACCGCTCACATATCAGGGTCTGGCTATCAGTTACAGCTAAGTGTAAACTATGGATCGAGAGTGTGAGTGTGGAAACATTAAAGATACTCAAAAGGAGAAAGCTATTTGAACACATAGTCAAATATAATAGAAGGAGATAATTATGTATGTCTTACACAAACTCCTAACGGAATAATGAGACTTGGATAATGTTATAACAAGGTTATGAATAATAAATAATGAAGAACGTCTGTCTGTAATTAATATTAAAGTATATAGGTAAAAATGGCAAATACAGTATAATATATAATTCTAGTAAAGGGTAAGTATAAATGTGAGGGGCATGCAAACACTGACGATAGCAATATACAAGTTGTTAAAACTGTAACAAAATACGAAAATAAAATTTAGATGCAAAATTACATTAAGGCTGGCTGTAATAAAATCACTTGCAAAGTGAAGGGAGAATATAATAGACATGTACACAGAAGTTAGATTAGAATGACTTTCTACTAAACAGTGCGCGATTAATAAGTCTGTACTATATTAAGAGAATTACACGGATGTATAAAAAGAATGATTTCTACATCAGATAAACTGTAAACTCATCACCAAGAATGAAACAGTGAGACTTCCACAAACCTTGACTGTTGACTTTTGACAGTCCTAAGTGATGATCTTAGTTATAAATTGCACATTACAAGTCGTTTCAAACTTAATAACTTTGAACATAATAACGTCTGTGTGACTTATAACCTCACGCTATCTCTTTAAGGAGGGGAGACTTCCTCCCAATGTACGATGTGTTGGCCTGCAACAAGAGTAGTCTTGATGCTGAGGACAACATCATTTTTAAGGTGGGGAGAATGTGACGTTCCACGTATTTATACGCCTTTTTTAAGTATAAATACATGACATGTCACTATGAATAATTAATGGCACATTAATTATTCATAAGCTGAGGTTAGCTATGTTAATAATTAGTCATTAAAGTGGAAACCTAACCCAAAACCCTAATTCGAATTTAGGGCTTAACCTAATATTAAAAGGGGCTAAAACATTAAATTAGCTAATATTAACCAATCTAAAGTTGCCACCTGGCCCAAATCGATTGGGCAAGAGAGAGTTGCTAACTTGGGACCCAAATTGGGGTTTTGCACCCCCATTTTGCCCCAATTCGAATTGGGGAAGGTTGGTGGAGGAGGAGCTGCTGTTCCACCTTGTTCCAGCCAGAAGGATGGAAAACCCGAGCAATAGTGGACCTAGCTATGATCCCGATTAGTACATAGATAGCTTGGATTCCTAGATAGTCATAGGATTAACCTTTGTATGCTCTAAAGGTAGCTAGGATTAACCCTTGTATCAATAGATGTATGGTTAATCTCTATTTTATGTTCTATTTGAAGCTATAGATGGATGGATGTATAAGGATAGCTTTCTTTCTGTTCCTCCTGTGATGTATGGGTAAAAGGGGGCTAGAGACCTAAAGGCCATCTAGAAGTAGAGATGTTCCTAGATAGAACCCTTAAAACCCAGTAAATGCGGCCTGCACACAAGAGCCAACCTGGCTGTGGATGCTATGATGTGGTTCAGCACCAAATAACGAGTATGATAGTGAATCGGGGGTGGAATCTTGCCTAGCGCAGCTACGGGACTCCTATAGTGTGCTAGGCTTATAGCCGGTCACTGTGTGTGGGCCGGGTATGGGTCTGACACTCTCTGGGCCGGAGGGTGGGAGCCTATATGGCCCCCCTGGGCTCGAACGGGTTGATGAGCTGACCTTTAGATTTAGGAGAGTAAGTCGGGTACGGATGCGGGGGTCGCTGATGCGGCACGTGTTCTCTAGCACACCCAGGGATCCATCATACTCGGGGAGGAGACGCCTCTCTGACCTGCCTCATCGGACCGGGGAGATATAATCCGGAGTAGTCCCGAAGGGTGATTCCTTGGGATTGCGTCTCCGGAGGGCTACAAGCACGTCATAGCATGATTCAGCCTATCTGCAAAGTGTGCACAGGAGGGGTGGATGGAGTGGACTACCCTAGCCATTGTCTTATGCCAGTCAACGCCATGTTATACCTCTGTATGTTGTTATCTTGAGGCCCTGACCGTCAGTCGACCCCATGGAGTCTGAGCCCTGGGTAGAACCCTTAGTTATGGTGTATTTCCTTTGTTATGTTGGTATTCTGTGTTGGTTATATTGATGATGATGGGCCACCCTTCGTGGTGGTATATTATTTATTAGCATTGTTGCTAGGTGCTAACATGTATGTACGCTTCCGCTATATAGGATTCCCATAGAAGGCGTGGGACGAATGACACCTTCGTGTCCTTCACCCGGACGCTTGGCCATCACAAGTGGTCTGAGTATGACGGAGGGCCTTTCCGTAGTGATGGATTCGCCATGGGAGGGGAATTTCCCATATTTATACGATGGGAGCATCGTATGGATTCGGTGAGCGACACAGCTGGGGAGAAAATAGAGATAATATCAAAGTTACCAGTTCCAAGGACTGTGAAGGAGGTGAGGAAGTTGATTGGAACATGTTCATTCCTACGTATGCACATGCACATCCCTAATTTCTCCCATCTTATAGCCCCAATTGTTAAGGATGAAGCCTTTGATCGTTTGTTGCAAGCAATGAAACAAACAACAGGATTGTCAGCACCTGATGGAGGGAAAGCATATCAAGCATATGTCACTGTAACAGAATCAGCAATTGGTATAGCCTTGTGTCAAAAGGGGGATGATAAGCGAGTAAATGTGATATCCTATTCCGGGAAACTGCTTGGGGCCTTGGAGGAAAGATATCCCTTATTGGAGAAGTATGAATTGGGGTTGGTATTTGTATTTGAGAAGTATGAACATTTATTGGTAGATCAATATATAGACGTGATTATTAAGAAGAATCCGATGGCATTGCTTGGAGGCAAAACAACGAAAAAGGCTAAGCTTTATAGGTGGTACGCATATTTGCAGCAGTTTGACTTCACAATCAAGCCGGATACTTCATTATACAATTCAAGTATATATATACCCCAAGCATTTATATCTGAAGATCTTACGCAAGAATATGCAGTAGAAGATGAAAGTATAAAGACGAGTCTATTGCATGTTCACGATTCCTGGATGATGTCGTACGTATACTTGCTGCAAGGTAAGCAGTCGCCAAAATATTTGTTTTCGTGGAAGAGATTTTATGTAAAAGAGATCATCAAGGAGTTCTATTGCGATGCTTAAATGAGGAGTAGCAAGGATATGCTCTTGAACAGTGCCACTATGAAGCTTGTGCAGGGCATTTTGCTGGGCAAGCCACAGCCAAAAGAGTAATGCGAGCAGGGTTTTATTGGCCTGCTCTTCACAAGGATTCCCATCTATATGTCATGAGATGCCATCATTGTCAATTTTTTGTCCCAAAAGGAATGAACTTTACTGAACTGTGTATTATACCCACTATTGGTCCCTTTCATACTTGGGGCCTTGATTTTATAGGTCCCCTTCCAACCACTTCAGCTGGCTACCAGTATATTCTCATGGCCACAGATTATTTTACCAAATGGGTAGAGGGCTATTCCAACAAGGTTTGCTAATGCACAAGTAACTGGTTCATTTGTGTTCCATTATATATGTTGCAGGTTTGGAGTGCCGCAAGTGTTGCTCAGTGATAGAGGGACTTATTTTTTGAATGAAGTTATGTAGAATATGACAAGTAATTTAAGGATTCGACATGTTTTCTCGATCTCCTATTATCCGCAATGCAATGGACAAGCAGAGGCATCAAACAAACAACTCATCCAAATGCTCCAAAAGATGGTACATGAAAGGGGTTGAGATTGGCGATGCACATGAGTACATCCTTGTGGGCATTTCAAACACATGTAAACGGTGCAACTAGGTATTCCCCTTTCCAGTTGGTTTATGGACGCGAAGCATTGTTGCCATTAGAGTTGGAAGTGCCATCTATGCGGGTAGCAGTTGCATTCAAACAGGAGAGCATGACAGTAAAAGACAGAGTCTTTGAATTGAAGCATCTTGAGGAAAGTAGATTTCATGCTTATTTGGCAAATGAGCTCAAGAAAAACAGGGATAAATTATACTTTTTGAAGAAACATGGAGTTGTTGAGCCCTTTCTAATAGGAGAGTTAGTATTGAAGTGGAACAAGGCGCAAGAGGATACAAGGAAAAAGTTCCAGCCATTATGGAAAGGACCGTATGTGTTTGCAGATTGTTGGTCATCACTCTTATAGGTTGAGCACATTGGAGGGTGTCATGTTGCCCATTCCCTTTAATGGATCCCAATTGAAGGTCTATTGGCCTTAGGCTAATGGGGCCAGCCCTTTGTTGGGGCCTGATGTTGGCTCCCATTCTGGGAAGCCAACATGAAAGGTGTAATTAATCTGGTTTTCCTAGAATATTTAGGGGAAAAAGCAAAAAAAAAACAAGGTGCTGCGCACGGAGGGTTGCCCTCCTTGGCCGACAGGTGAAGTGGCGTAAATCATAGTTCAAAGTCATGCTTTGAAAATCAATTCAAATTGCTACTTCTAGATAATAGAATACTTTATGGGAATTGGCCTGAAGAAATCTTTGATAGTCGACATAGAAGAAGTATTGCAGAGGTATAAGAACAAGTCTAATAGAGCAGAGAACGGAAATAGATGTTTTGCTAGCATAGAAATGAGAGAACTCGTTGAAGACCTTTGATCGGTTTTCTGTCACGGAGAGCTTCAAATATCTGAGGAGCAGATTTTGTAGAGGAATGAAACATTGATGCATAGAAAAAATTGGAATTTGCAAAGCAAGTACATTGCCTTATAATCTACAATGAATTGGATACCATTTTTGTGTTTGCAAAGCACGTGCATTGTCTTATGATCTACAATGAATTGGATACCATTTTTGTTTTGGATTACTAATTCAACTTTTGACATATGGTGGATGCTTAACTAAAGCAAGACATTGATCAGTATATCATCCAACCCTGGACACTTGTCCTTTTTTTAGTGCAAAGACTGTCGAGAACATATCAACAGTAGTCATGGCATTCTCTATTGATAGACGACATTCCTCAAAGATGATGGGAGAAATTCTAGACATCGCCACCTCGCGCATTTTTGCCTGGAAAGACAAATATCTCTCAGCAAAAATGTCTAGAAGTGAGTGTGCAAATGATGTTTAAGTCCTTGCTGGCCCCAAAAGCACCGAAATACCTGATAGACGTAATGATAACATGGCAGACATCATGTGATATTGCTTAGCTATACAAAAAAGAAAATTGCACAACGATCTCCATCACAAAATCATTGCAGACCTACCTTAGTCTTTGCCAGCTAGAGTCGCAGACGCATTCCAATTGGGCTCTATCCAACTGAGAGCTTGACGATCCCTGCTAATTTGACCATTGCACCAAGTGAAAGCACATTCACAATCATGTTCCAAGAAGCTGCAATCATGAGGCAAAGAAAGCCATTGTTGATGTTCAAACCCAGACACCACAGTGGATCTAGCCTCCAACCGAACGACCGCCACTTCCACCACATTGAAATCCCCAACAAGAGGCCAGGGAATATCCTAGCCCAAGCTAAGAAACTTGCTCCACAAAGAATCCTATAATGAAGCTCTCTGAGGGAATCTATTATGAGCATATACATTAATCAAACCATACTTAACCTCATATTCCTATAACACAATAAGTACCCACCATATAAAATGATCAGCCTGATTGAAGGTGATTGGTAAGGATGGAGGCCATGCTATCAGTACCCTTGTGCTAGCAAAATCAACTGCTGCAATAAAAACATTGAAGCATTGGTCAATCATGCCTGCAAGCTTTAGAACATCTCTCTTGCAGCACTTGTGTTCTTGAAGGCACACAAAATGAGCATCCAGTCTAGATAAATAGAAGGGAATTCGACTCCTCTTACAGGGGAAAGAGGTTACCGTCCGGATCTTCCACGAGACTAAGAGGCTACCCGTCAGATGTTCCACGAGACTAATGACATTGATTGTTTAATGGAGTTAAATCAGATGAGATCATACGGGTCTCATGAAACTTTGAATTAAAAAAACATGGGCTTGCAACAAAAGCATTGACTTCTTCAACCTCATTTGCCCACTGAAATGGAGCAAAACGACCACGAAGAGACACAGTCAAGAGGGACAGAGTCACGCACAGCATACAATGGGGTGAGCTGAGATGCAAAAGTACTAGATCCATTTAGCTGATTTTCGAGGTTGACGAAGAGCATGAGGATGTATATGTGGAGGGTAACTGCCACGATGATCAACATCCATGTATTGCATATGGACCTCTTTAATTTGCTCATGCGATTGCTTCAATAATTGAGGTATGGAAGCTACAGCTGGAACAAAAGTAGATGAAATCATAGGGGGCGAGAGGCAGCCATTGATATGGGAGTTGAACTAGAAGCATGGGGTGCAACAGAAACATACGACAGAAATTGATGTTGAGCCCTACGATATTGCCTAAAGAGAGGGGCATCTGAAAACCTGAGAGCCAACTCTAGACCATTCAATAAGCACAAATTGAAAGGAAAGAACATGGGTCCATTCTGAACAATAATTGTTTGAGGCAAATCATGATGAATGGGCCTTGCTATATAGATCTTAGTCATGTTATTAGTTATAAAATGTTGTAAGTGGAGTCCAATCTCATTAGCAATGGCAGAATGAATTTAGAATCTTGTAGCTCCGGTGGAAAATCTTCAATAGCAATCAATGAAGGGGCATCTAAGGCATCTGGCTTACCTAGAAAAGAGACAGGAATATACTGTTGATACAACAAGAAATGTTCCTAAAGAGGATCAACACTCTCTTTATGAGTTGAACAGTATGCTCAAGAGACTTAAACATTAACAGAAAACAACGTTGATCTTTGGCCACAAGCTTAATAGACTGATAGACAGGAAGTCCTAATTTGTGCAAGTGCCTAAATAGCCAGGAACCTATGCGCTTCAAATCCAAGAAATAGCTACTAAAATGGCAAACAATAGAACATGCAACAAGTTGCTTCACATAACGTTGATGGGCTTCATGACTAATCTGCACCACTGGGGCCCCAAATCGCTCAAAGGTTATTTGCACTCCTGAGCCTCATAAAAGATTTTGTCTGATGGTAGCTGGACGACCATGGAATCTTGCTTGGCATACAACTGCTAAAAATGGGATACAACATCTTTCTTATTGTTGTCGAACTAAGATAGAGATGAGGTGGCTAGAGATGACAGATCTTTGCGTAGCTATTCAGAGAAATGGACACCCTTAACACATGACATAATGCCAGTGGACCTCTAAGGTGTAGAGGTAGAAAAAGGCGAAGGACCAGAAGAGGAAGCCACCTTAATCTGTTGTGGAGGAAGAGGGGGGAACTCCTCCTGCACTAAGGACCCTGCAACACGCATTGGATGTTAATAGTTGTCCAGAAGATGCTATGGTAGGTGAGGATTGGACCATTGTCTGAGAGACGCCACTATGATTCACTCGTGTTGAGAAGCTTCCAACATGTGTTGGGGTGCAACTTGTGCCACATTTTTTTGAACAGAAGCTACTGGTCCTATAGGCTCCAAAAAGCCTCCAACGTGCATTGGAGCTACAACCTACCTAGAGAAACCTCCACCAACCACATTTGACACCAATTCATATGAAGAACCTCCAACGTGTGTTGGAGGTGTTGCTAACTCTAAAGAAGCTCCAACAAGCATAGAGGGCTTTGCCTGGCCCACAGAACCTCCAACATGTGTTAGAGGTACTGACTGCCCAGAGGAGCCTTCAATAAATTTAGAAGAATCACCTAATACAAGGAACCTCCAATGTGCATTGGAAGTACTTGCAATTCATAAGAGCTCCCTAAAGTTACCTATTCAGCACAATCTCTTGTACCATCAGACATGCCACCGGAAAAGGCATCAGCACGGGATAGTGTCAAAGGATTAAGATGCACAGCTAGAGGCCGCTCGTGCACCTCAGATTCAACGCTATTGGCATTGCGAGACCTTTAGAAGTCGCAAGGACACCTTCATGAGCCAGTTTATCAGCATCACAGATGCTGATTTTAAAAGAATTTAGAGCATATTCTCTCTCATTTGAATCATGTATCCTATTAGAATTACTAGAGGTGAGCTTCGAAGGATTCTGGCTGGATATTGTCATCTCTATTGAAAGGGACCAGAGTTTTAGAGCCTAGCTGCCCCTCAAGATGGAATAATTTCTGAGAAACGTGAGCCCCAATAGAAAGAATCTCCACGAGCTTTCTAATGAACCCAAATATGCCATCGAACAGAGGAGCTATGGCCAAAAGAAAATTGCAACAAAACCCTACTGCCGCTAAGAAAGAGCCCGAACTGTCAAGTGTATTTTCTCCATCAAGACAATGCAACTAGATTGCGATCATATATTATTAGAAAGAGCAAATAAACGCTTTCCAATGAGCTCAATTACGGCCAGAACCGTGACCGAACGGAGGAGTTATGACCAAAAAGAAATTGCAGCGAAATCCTACTATCTCCAAGAAAGAGCAAAAAATGTCAGATATTTTTTCTCCACTAAAATAGTGCAGCCGCCATACAAACTATATATAACTGGAAAAGGACGCGGTGAACTTTCTAATGAGCCCAAACATGCCTAATTCTGATATTGAAATCAAAAGTTATGGGCAAAAGAACAGACCTGAAATCCTAGGCGCCATCACAAGTGCCATCCAAGCTTCTGTTGCAGTTTTATTATTCTGGGTTCAGGCCGTCGTACTATATATACCATAAGATTAGACTTAGAAGCTAGACAAGACTTATGATTTATGTTATTAGATCTGTGTGTTGAATGAGATGCTTGTTGTTTCAAGGGATTTTCATTTTGTCATTGACATGTCTCTTATTTTTCTGTTCTGCTCTATTTTCTATTTCCTTTGGATCCTTTTGCAAATCCTGTGCGAAAGTTTATACTCAGGATCAATATGTTAGATCCAAGGGTCCTCAGAAAGAACTGTTTTATAACCCAAACCCTAAACATTGTCGCCGCTTGTTGGGCCTCAGTTTTTTCTTCTTCGGATTTCATTTCTTACCGTAATTTTTCTCAAAGAGAAGTTCTTCAATAATCTACTACTCGCCTTGAATGTCAACAATGCAAAGATGCTAGTCGTGATTCATCCTTGGTCGATTATGATATTGAAGAAGGACGCCCCTTCTCAGGACTAGAGTGCCGAAGCTCATGTTGAAGAATTTGAAGCTCTTATAGTTCTCAATGGACACACGCAGCTGCAGATCAAGTTTCATATTTTCTTGACTACGCTTCAAGATGCTCGTCGTCAATGGCTTATGGCCAGCAACAGTCATTCGAAGCAAAAGTTGGACTCAAATGAAAATGGTGTTCCTATCATATAATGGTTCTTTGGCTGATGACCAACAACTTCCGGGGCAGCTCAATGACATGCAACAATAGACTATGGAATATGCGCGTGACTTTGTTGACCAATTGCTCATCGCCATTATCAGCAAGCTTTGGAAATACCTTGCTAAGAGTCATATTTTCGTATGGTTTCTTCAAGATCTTCACCTGCTATGCACCTCATGGCTGAATGTCCCTTCCCATGGTGTCTCTCTCACTAATCTTCCGTTTATGCAGCCATGCTAGTTGTTCATATCCGCACAACTCCAACAACTTCACAACCTCAGCATAGCCAAATTTGGTGCTACCATTATAAGTGCTGCAGTATGTGCAGCTATAAAGTGCACGCGAGCTCACCGCGTGCCTTTCCACCAAAAATTGGTCTATCTGATTCAAGCCACGCCTCCAGCATCGTCGACTCCCATTTTTTAGTATCAACCACAACGTCGACAACAATAATATTAGCAACATTCTCAACCATAACAATCTCAATGACAATCTTCACGTGCTCCTTTCGACCCATGCAAGGGTCAGTGCTATAGGTGCCATAATGGGGCTACATGACCACCATAGGTCCTCAAATTCTACAAGTTCAAGTACATCTTTTAGGCACCGAACAAACTACCTCGGTACGTCTCACTGTCTATCAAATATGAGTTGTCAATTGCAAATAAGTACCATGGCCCAACTTGTGTCGACCTTCTCAAGTTCCACAACAACAACAAAGCAATCCTAGGTCAGCTCAATCTCCTCCTGCCCAATAGGCTCAGGAAGAAATATTTACTGCTCTTTCTTCAAGTGCTCCTGTACAACAGTCAAATTGGACTAGTCTCATCTCACACCAAGCTCATGGTAGTAGACCCTACCATTTAACACCTCAAGATACGCAGTCAGCCAATATACTGCAGTTTTGAATGACTTGCTATTGAATCTGTCCACTTTCAAGACAATTAGGAGACTCTCATGATCCATGTCATGCCAAAACTTCACACACGTATCCTCCAACTCATGCAAGCCATTGACGCACTCTAGCTATTGTTCATGCCACCACATGCATTCAGCAGCGTCCTGCCAAGCCAATATCACAGTCATTGTCTTTATGCAATCACACATATTCAAACATTGCTGTAAGGTCGAACCATTTCATGATGTCTCAACATCCTTACCCACAAAACCTGTACCATTGGACCCTCCTAGTTCTCTAGCCAACATTTCATTGGAACTTCAAAATGAACTTGTAAGGATTAAGATTTCCCTCCAGCTTGCTACTATTTTACAAATTTGTCCAAAACTTCGTGAGCAACTTCCCTTACCTACTATGTTAGTTGGCGCTGGCCACTTCTATCCCAACTATCTGTACTATAGGAAACCATCAAGTGAATCGTATCTATATTGATGGCAGAAGTGCTAAAAATCTTATTACTAAAAAGCTACATCACCAACTTGTCGTTAAACAATTGTATAAGGCTCCACATGACATCAAATTGGCCAATGGTCATATCACGTGACTTCAGTGTATTATTCAAGCACTCAGGATCAGCATTGGGGATCTCAAGTTCCCTTTGGAATGTGGCGTCTGGAAAGCAGAAGAGGTTCTCGACAACTATGACATGCTAGTTGGCCTCCCCTTTTTTGTAAGACCAAAAGCATTCACATATAGAAGCATGACCAATTGCTCATCACTGATGACACCCTCAATGCCACCATGAACTTAAAAATTGGCAACTCATTTTCGTTGTTGAGCATTTTGAACTCCACTTATTCGATAGTGACTCGGGTGATCCTCACAATGCTTATCAAGTTTAAACTAGCATTCACTTATTTTCAAAATATATCTATTCCAAAATCACGCCATATTGGTGCATATATAGAGCATGTACTAGTAATTGGTCAGCATTTGAAATGTAATGTCACTCAAAAGAGGATCTACTGTTTCTTCCTTGTCATCATCATTTATCCTCCTCCTCCTCGTGGCCTGCTATATCAAACACAATTTTTAAAAGCTGATCATCTAATTGAAAGCATTATCAGGCACCCTTGTCCACAACCCCCTTGCCTATGGTATTCTCAAAGTCGTCCTCAGAGATCATAGATACTATTATAATAACATGTGCCATTTTATACATCATTCTTCAATCTGAGTTTTTCTGACTGCAGATCATGCAGCCCATACTTATGACTTTCAAACACTCCAACTCTTGAGCAGCTGTTAAGGCACTAGACTTCCCACTCGGACATATCATCATATTGTAAAATTCCTTTCTGTTGTGAAATCTATGCAAGAAGTTGTTGTAATCCTTGTTTGCCATACCCTTCTTCCTTGTTTGCCATACCCTTCTCTTGTTTATATGGAGCATCGCGGACGAATAGAGAAATATTCCTCAAGCTTGTGGTAGTATCTAACAGAAGGCCTCTATATCCAGTTGTGACGTTCCTCGAAGATATACACCATTAATACGTATATTTCTGGGCCACGTCACTGTACAAGGGTACTTGAGTAGCCTTGTACACCATTGAGGGTGGTAAAGGAAACATGGCTAAGTTATGTGATGGCTAAGTTATTCACATAACTTAGCCCACCTTAGGCTTAGGGCCATTTCCACATGGCACCCACCACATGGAGAGATCCCATTGGAGCCATGTGGCAATGACATGGAACCCTAACCTATAAGGGTGAAAGCATGCTACGGTGTACCACTTTTGGAACCCTCAAAAGTACCTACACTGGGTACTTTTAAAACTGGTACTTTCTACTTTTTCTTTCCATTAAAATCAATCCAAAAATTTTGAGTTGAAGGTCAATAACATATCAATCTAAAGTATTAGGGGATGACAATACTATTAGAGAGTTAGAATGGATGAATAAACTCTTGTTTATTGAGACATTAATGCAAGTTCCCAGTACCCAGTGTTGGGTACTTTTCTGGGTAGTTTCGCACTCCCTAAAAAGAACTTTAGATGGTACACCCTAGCGTGCTTTCACCCATAAGTACTCTAACCCTAACCCTAAGCCATTTTTCAGCTCCACCTGCCTTGAGACCTGTTCTTCGCTCAGAACTCTATTTTGATCACCGTTCGTTGCACCGTATTCGACAGCCCCAAGGCAGTGCATCCATCAGAAGGAGGAGGAACAGCCCCACTCACTATCAAGGCATGGAGACTCCAGGAGTTGGAGGAAGCTCGTCCGGAGCAGGTATTCAGAGCAGTTTCATAGGTAGATCATCTGGAACCTAGGATTTCAAATGAGCTAGTATCTTCTCTTCCTAGTAGAGCTTCCTAGACCCCTAGTCTAGGCTTCGAACCCTAACCAAGGAACCCTAACAAGCAAGTAGATTCATGTGTGTAGATTAGATGATTATCTAGATAATGCTCCTATAGACCCCTTCTGATATCTTTGTTGTATCTATGGATGTACGGATGTGCTACCCTTCGAGGTGGTTAGATGTATTGTTGTTGTTAGTGCTGACATTATGCTTCCGCTGTATAGGAGCCCATAGGGGAAGGGCATGCAAGACACCTTCGTGTCCCCTTCCTGCACTAGGGATACCTTGGGTGCGGGATAGACGGAAGGAACATGCGACCGAAGGGCTGGATGGGGAATTTCGTACGAGATGTACGACCGGGCGTCGTATATTTGGTAGGAAATGTCACAATGGTATCAGAGCAATATTCTGAACCTCGAAAAATGGGGGAAAATGTTTTCTCCCAAGTAGTGGGGTCATAGAGTTAGGCTAAATTAGAGATGCAGGGAAAATGAATGAGTTAAAGTAACATTCTAGTAAATTTAAAGTGAAAAAAATGCATGGGCATCAAATTTCACCCAAAATGGATCAAAGAATCATCCCAATCTGAGATCCGATGAAAAATGGCACAAAACATTAGGAAAAATTCGAATTTTAAAAATATTATTATAATAATAAGGGAATAATCATAAATAATAGAGATATTTAATAAGGGGGGCTAATTAATAAGTGTATTAATGGTGAGGGAATATTCCTAGCCTAGAGAGCATCTTTCCTTTTTAAATATCATTTTAGGGTCCCACTCTCCCTAACTCACCCTAAATTACTCTTTCTTGATCTCCAGCTTAAGCTAATCCATTTCCTTGACTGTAAGATATGGCTCTCACCAAATGCACAGCCCGTAAATACAGGGGCCAGAGGCAAAGGCCTACCATGGCGGAGGTAGCGACAGGAGGAGGCAAGAAGATCCCGGAGCACCTCAGGCCCGGGAGGGAGGACGGAGAGCACGGCAACTCGTCCGGCTCCACGGACAAAACCTTTCATACATCCCATGAGCAGGCGCCCAGCAAGAACTCGCAGCAAACAGGCGAGTCAGGGGATCATGGTACGCTCTCCGGCAGCCAGCAAGATGAGGAGAAGCAGCAAGGCAGTCAGCACGAGGAAAGGGAGTGCCAGCATGAGCAGGTCTGCCCCAGCAAGAAGAAGGGGAAGGAGAAGGTGGCGGAGTGGTCCGAAGATAGGGCAGAAGATAGGGCAACAAGAAAGAAGAGGGAGAGAGAAAAGGAGGCGAGAAGGCGGAAGAAGAGGTGCAAGAGGGACCAAGACAGACCCAGGGGGACCGCCCATATTGAAAACCTCGTTAGGAGGTAACTGACGAGGAGGAGGAGGATGAAGCAGTGGAAGACGGAGGCAGCAACGAAGAGGAGGAGGAGCTTGAAGGGGACGTCGAGGAGACCTCCAATCCTGATGCCCGACCACCTTACCCTAAGTGGCCCAAGCCACCTAAGGTGGTGAAGAAATTGAAGGTTGGCGAACGCGAGTTCATGCTAAAGCATGACCACAAAAGTTCAAAAGGAAGAAGAAGAAAGCATATCAGGAATACTTAAGAAGGTGGAAAAGTTACAATGACTGATATTGCAAGCAGAATGTACAAAGGTACGTTAAGGGCGGCAGGCCCAGGAACCAGCTGAAACCGCCCCCACCTCGGCCCGAAGCCCCGAAGAGGGTCCACCATGGACCCAATTCAAGGCACGCCAGAGTTTTTCGAGAGATTAGGCACTTCTAGCAGTGCACTAATCTTCTGATCCGGAAGGCTCCGTTCGAAACGCTCCTCCGGGAAATTATGCAGGAGTTTCAGACCGATTATAGGGTCACATCCCTAATGGTCCGATCCCTGCAAGAAGTTGCGGAGGCCCAACTGGTACAACACTTCGAGGAAGGCAACCTGTATGCCATCCATGCGAAGAGGGTCACGCTTATTAATACACTTAAATCTTTTTGTTAACATATGTAGTTCAATTTTTTCTTAAAAATTGACTTTTTGGGCCAAAATTGACCTATTCGTATCACCCCGCGCAGTTGGACCCTGCGTCGAGAATGCAGACGCGTTTCACGCGAAGTAACCCGAGTCGGCCTCTTTTTTACAAAAAATTGATCAATTGCCATAAGAAAAATTGTTAGAATGTTTAGAATTAGTAAAATTTTACATTGAAGCAACTTAAATTCATCAAAAATATTAAAAATTGGCCAAGCTTGATCCAGGCGAGTCACTCCCCGCAAACAAGCCATGCGTCGAGAATACAGACCCATTATGTGCGGAGTAACACGAGTCACCCATATTTGCACATTTACATGGTATATTGATATGAGATAAGTTGTAGATAGTCTAGAATAGAGTCAAACTTGCATTTTAGTATCTTATATCTCTCAAAAATGTTAAGTTTTAGTCAAGATTGGCCGACTCTGGTCACTCCACGCAAACAGACCCTGTGTCAAAAACGCAGACTCATTCTGCACGGAGTAACCTGAATCAACCATGTTCGACCAAAATTTGTCCAAAAAACTGCTCTATTGTGTTTCTTGGCTTGTTTTGCTTAGATTAGCACTTCATGTTATCTAGTTTGGATATCTGGAGGGCTTAGAACATAGATTTGCCCAAGCAACCAGTTCCGGCATGGAAAACCTAGGCAACCCTAGTCTATAAAAGGAAACCTCATTTGACATTTTTCCTTCACCAAGTTTGCTCTTACCCTCTCTAGGCTTGTCAATCTTCCTATACCATTTCCTACTCCAACCTCTGCTCAATGGTGCCCACAAACTTTGTTTAATGGTACAACAGTGCCAACCACATCAGTGAATTTCCAGCAGAAGAGTCCTTCCATGTCTTTGACCATCTCTTTGATCTCCATGCAACTTTGACACGAACACCCTACTATACTGACACAGTATGCCGATATGACCAAGTTTCATAGATAGATCATCTTGAACCTAGGATTCCAGATGAGCTAGTATTTTCTCTTGCTAGTAGAGCCTTCCTAGAACCCCTAGTCTAGGCTTCGAACCCTAAGCAAGGAACCTTAACAAGTAGGTAGATTCATGTATGTAGATTAGATGTTATCTTCATTATTTCCATGTTATATTGATGTACGTTGCTGGTTGATCTTATATTGCACCTCTTGTGTATTGGGAAGGGGGATAGAGCTCTAGTAGCCATTATCAAGATGATGCTCCTAGTTTTAGACCCCTTAATTCCTATTAGATGCGTCCTGTGTATAGGAACCCACCCGGCTACGGGGGCTATGGAATGACTTAGCACCATACAACGAGGCTAGTGGCCAAGTGGAGAGGGTCCCTGCTGAGTGCGGCTACTGGGGACCCATAGCAGGATAGGCCTATAGTCGATTACTTCATGTGGGCCAGGTATGGGTCCGACACCTCCTGGGGCAATGGTGTCGCCCTGCCTCTCAAGAGTTGCAGCTGTTGGCCTGACTCTTGTTTTGGGGGGTCCAGTCAGGTACAGATCGTGTATCTCCACGATCCTCTAGCAGCCCATGGAGCCACTAGACCCTCGAAAGGAGAGATGCAACCCTTCCTGGGATATGCAACCCGGAATAGTCCCAATTCTGGCAGGCTATAGTCACGCCAGAGCTCGATTTAGCCTGTCTGCAAAGTATGCATAGGAGGGGCGGTTGGAGTGGTCAATCCTAGCCATTGTCTATAGCCAACCCCGCCATTGTTATATCTCGGTCTGTTCTATCTTGTAGCTCAGCCGTTAGTCTACTTCCCTTATGAGTCTGAGCCTAGGTAGGAGCTCTCATGTTTTATAGTATGTTGATATCTTTGTTGTATCTATGGATGTATGGATATGCTACCCTTCAAGGTAGTTAGATGTATTATGTTGTTAATGCTGACGTTATGCTTCCGTTGTATAGGAGCCAATAGAGGAAGGGCACACAAGACATCTTCGTATCCCCTTCCTGTACTAGGGATACCTTGGGTGGGGGAAAGACGGAGGGCCCATGCGGCCGAAGGGCTGGATGAGGATTTCCTGCGAGATGTACGACGGGGCTTCGTATATTTGGTAGGGAACGTCACACCAGTGGAGACTAAGTACAACAGTGCTTTATCTTCTCCTGCCATGTTCTTTATCATAGTTACCTTTCTTCTCAACTCAGCCATGACTTTTAGGGGAAGTGTCTTCACGTGCTTCGCATTCTTAGCTTTCCAGTTTTTCATGAATTCATGTGACCAGAACACACATTTTTTCTGACGTTCTATCTTTCGGGAGGCCAATCTCTGGGAGAGTGACATCTCTAGACAATGATCCGGGTGCTATTTTCATACTGTATACAACCTTGATATGAGTACAACATTCTACAAAGGATATCCTGTTTGATTTAGAGGGACTCTTCTTGTATCTAAAAGGTTTTTATATCACTAATGCCATATGCCTTTTGCAATTTTGTCACACTAATGCCAAAAATTGAGGTGTCGATTGATGGACTCTGCCCATTGAATCTGGAAGCCTCTTGTTAGCATAAGCATCAAAAAATTCATTCCACTTCAATCACACTTCATCCTAGCAGAAAATTATCTTATAGAAATTTGTGGATCTTTTGAATGCTGCATTCTTATATCCCTCAACACCTTTCCTTTTCTTGATAGTTGATCTTGGTTTAGTACTTTTTTCGATTGAATAATCGTTTAAAAAAGAGTCTATTCCAGCAATTTAAAGTTCCCTGATTTGGAACTCCCCTGACTTGTAGGCAAGGGCCTATCATATTCTATCCACTATTGCCTGGCATAACGTACGTGTTCAACGCATTGGCTGCAAAACGCAAAGATAGTATTAAAAGTGATGCATGATCTTTGATCAAACCACGCTTAATGTGATTTCAAATAAATCACGCTCGGCGTGATTTCGAGCAAAGTATGCTTAGCGTGTTTTGAAAATTTTAACTTGCTTACTTTTATACAATGGTGGTAAACATTATCACCCTTTGATGTCCCCTAGCCAGTTTGACCACCCAAAAAACCAGATATTTTTGGAATGTGTGGTTCTTTGGGGTTGGTAAAACTAGTTAAGAAATGATACAATGCTCACATTATTTTAACTTCAAATCAAAATCGCACCTGGCATGAATACATCGGATAAAAATAGGATTATCTTTTATAAAGGAAGATTTGGCCGATCTCGTTAGGCGTTGCTAAAATTTCGGCAAGATCAACTGCTGAAGTATCATGTTTCAAAATTTGGCACCTCTTGTAAACATAGTGGTTGTAGAACATAGTTATCCCGTCATTTTATCCTGCTTTATTAGGGCTCTTTACACTTCCACAGAATGTCGGCCATCAATGATAATGAAAGGGACATTATCATTCTCCTCCCAGCGAACCACACCCCTCCATTCAGAGGGCTTGTCCTTAGTTTTATCCCAAGGCAGGACGTCTGCTCGCATTGGCGTTTGACCCGAATTCTTAACTATAGTATGTACAATCTCTATCGTTTGATCGCAGGTGTATCGCACACAGGCAAGCAAGTGGAATTAGATCTACCCACAGATGCAATTCCTCTAACAACACAATCCACCTATAAACTCCTCTTTCTATGCCCCAAAATCACCCTGTGCGTCAAAAAACAATAAGCAGATTCTCCATATCTGACACTACTCTGCCACATCCAGAATCCAAAAAGAACCCTCAAAAGTAGCACCCACAACAATCTCCTACATGTAAAAGCAAAGGACGTAGACTGCTGCTTGGAAGCAAGAACACCGCAACAAAGGCAGCTGCACGAAGTCGAATCGCCTGTGATGAATACAAACAAGGGTTTCTAACCCTCATATTCAACAATTAGATTAGGACCTAGTAATGCCTAATACTAACAGAGGACTGCCAACCCATCCTCCAATGCTGACTAACACAGGTCCACAATGAACATCAGCCATCTCCCCCTCCCCCAAAAAGGGGGGAAATCTCCACCGTCCAAACACAAAATCCACCAACCTCTTAGATTAATATTTGTCATGCTCATCAATTTAAAGTTTTTTTTTTTTTTTTTTTTTTTTTTTTTTTTTTTTTTTTTTTTTTTTTTCACATGAGCCTAATCATGCCTAGTTGAGGACAGTGTTGGGGAAAACTTTTAGAGCCTACCAAAAAATCTCCTAATGTTCCTTTAAATAAATATCTCAAGTTACTATACAGGGATTTTGTATCCTGCCACATGGACTAACTCAATTGGAAATCTCTTCCAGAAAAACCTTCTAGTTTTCCCAACACTGGTTGGGGATGCCATGCCGTGTTGCTGTTGCACACTAGATGGTGGTTGTGGTAGTATGTATGTTTGTTTCAACATTTGACTATCATTGGTGGCCAGATATTGGCACAAACAACAAAAATATTTAGCTTATAAGGGAAAACGCTTTTTGAATACTTAATCCAGCCAGGAGTCTCCCGCCATATCATAATGCAAGAGAGCAAACGGTTGATGCCAATAAATGCAATCACGGAGATTAACTTTATGGATTCAAAATTAGGGTTCATGGGCCAGCTTCGAGAAAATGGAGGAGCTCCAGGAATTATCAGGGGCAGTAGATCACAGCTGCAGTCTTTGTGCCTGGTATGTATTACATGTGCATGTGAAATTGCCTTGAATTAGAATGCCAGAAAGGGATAAAATTTATATAAATATTGCAGGTGCAAGGCACAAGGATCTCCTCAGATTGTTGTAGTTCGGAGGCCCAAGAGGAGCTGGAAGCTTCACAAGGTATTTGAGGGTCATAAAACAGGGTATTCCTGATAAGGAAACCTTATTTAGACCTATATGTACAAAATCGAAGTGTTTTTGCAATATTATTTCTGTTCTAAGAATCGATGCTTTTGCAGTGCCCTCTGGTATCTAGGAGCTGTTATTTTCAGCAAATTCTAAGAGATGAGGTCGAAATTGAAGTGCCGGGGGATTTTCCAGGAGGTTTGCAAACATTTGAGCAGGTGGTAAGCTTCTGCTATGGATTACCCATTCGAATCGACCTATCAAATGTAGCAGCTCTGAGATGTGCAGCAGAGTTCTTAGAGATGACAGGAGCTGAGAATCTATGTGCCAAAACAGAGGGATATTTGCAAGAACATGTCTTCACAGATTGGCATCAAACCCTGCAGGTTCTAACAAGTTGTCAAAAAGTGGCGTATTCCGAGGAATTAATATCCAACAGATGTGCAGAATCATTAGCAGCCATGGCTAGGGCACAGATTGGCCATGTGCAAATGAAGGATCTCATCCAACTCCCATGTTTAGCTTTTGCTTGCATTGTAAGGGTTTACCGTAGGTCTGGCTTGGATGAAAAATTTGTTAGTCAGATGGTTATAAAATACCTAGAAACATGGCTGTTTTCAGAGGACGAAACCCTCTGTTCTTCAACTCTTACAGATGAAGAAGCCATTTGTCTCTTAGAATGCATAGTTCCTCTTCTTCCTGTGGATCAAAGAAACATGCCAGTGGGATTTTTGTTTGCCCTTTTGAGATACTCCATTGCAATGGATGCTGCACCAGATTGTAGGGAAGAACTCGAAAACAGAATTGCTCTCCAGCTCCATCTTGCTTCTGTTGAAGATTTATTAATGCCATTCAGGTGTATCAGGGACAATCCCACCTTGGCTGCAGAATTAGAGAGCATGAAACGCATTCTTTCTGTTTGCATTGCTCACCATGATATTTCTGCAGCAAAATTTGTATCAGTTCCAAAACTTTGGGATGAATATCTGTGCCAAATTGCCTATGCATCTTCAATCAAACCTGCAGCATTTGTGGAGATGATCAATGCAATATCAGCTTCTGACAGGCTTTCACATGATCAGCTATACAAGGCAGTTCACATATTCCTCAAAGTATGTTAACATCTCTGCTTTAAGCATTCTGTGTTCAGGTCGTTTTCAAACTGTTTATGCACAAGGATAGATCTTTGTTAGGTTTGTGGGGTTTAGGGTTTAAGTTTTTTAGAGAATAATTTCTGACTATTTATTCTTTATATGTCAGGCTCATTCTCAAGCTTCAGAAAAGGAGAAAACCCTGATCTGCAAGAGCATAGATTGCAGGCGCCTATCTCAGGACATCTGCATTCATGCAGTTCAGAGTGAACTGGTACCAATGAGATCTGCCATGAAAGCCATGCTTGCACAACAGTTGCACAGTAGAAGTTGTAATACTAGAACATTCAATCCATCCCTTAATTGCTTTGGTACTACTGATCCAGGCAGCTTTGAGGATGATAATGAGGTCCTATTGACTGCTCAAGCTTCCAAGCCCGATTTCTCGGATCAAACCAGCATTCTCAAGAGTGATCTAGAAGCCACCAATTCTAAGTTGCAGCATCTGGAGAAGCAACTGATGCATATAAGAAGTGCCCTGCAACATCCCAAAAAGAAGGAGGGTGTTGGCCAAAGAATTGGCAAGGTCTTCCAAAAAATGGGATTTTGCAAGAATGTCGGTGTTAAAGACCATGCTCGGGAATGCGCTTCTTCTTCGTCTGGGTCAGATGCTCCTCTTCTGCTACACAATAATTCAAGTCGTTAATCAGAACTATACAGTTTGTAATCGTACATCTATTTCCAACTAATAACAAAATAGGAATAGTGCTCCGGATCACCTTTGTCTGGTCCAAATAAACTCAATGCTTTAAATAGACGTTGCGGCGGCTGAAAATATTCGTCAATCCAAACTTTGGAACCTTACCTTTAATCTACACGATTGTTTGGCATGGGCACTACATGCCAAGAATTGAACATGGAAGATGGGGATAAACACACCCTTGCTTGCCCCTTACAGCAGATATTGTTTATCTGCTGTAAGGGGCAAGCAGGGGTGTCTATCCCCTTTAATCGGAAGGATGGGCATCTGAACCAGCTGATAAACCTTGCTCTGGGTGGTCTCACCACCCAGGCAAGCTTCTCACCACCCAGAGCAAGGTTTATCAGCTGGTTCAGATGGCCCATAGCAAGATTATCTCAATCCAGAGCAAGGTTATCACGACCACAACAAGATTATCACGACCAGAGCTACCACCAGAGTGAAACTTATACCACCAAGCTGAAGGGGAAGCTGATTCTGGGCGGGCAATGGAGGTTCTGGCATATCACAGATCTGTGATGGACGCTCAGGATTGTGCTGATCACAAATCCTGTCGGTTAAGAACGTACGTAGTCCCTAATAATCCCAGGTTTACAGTAGATCTCATACCTTGCTGTTACGAGCTAATAACACTTCATCGGCCCAAATTTTATAAGCATGTAATCCTTATAACATCCTAGGGATAATATGTCAACCTGCTGCTACTTGCTACTGCTTGCTCTGGTCTACAAGAACGCTCTGATAAATAAATGCACCTTGTTAATGGCTTTGTGTGATAGAGAAGTTACAGATACTTGTACCCCTTCATTCATACCTACTCTATGAGCAGATAGGAATCGATCAATTTGTCTATGCCCTTCAGTCTGCCCCCCAACCCCCCCCCCCCCCACCCCTTCTCCTCAACCCGGAAAAAAAAAAAAAAAAAAAAAAAGAGAGAGAGACTAGCGGAAATCAGGCTTGGGGTGAAGGTTGGGTGGTTGAGAACAGAACAGAACAGAATAGAATAGAATAGAATAGAATAGAATAGAATAGAATAGAATAGAATAGAGTTTTTATCGTCACGGAGACCAATTGGCCTATGGGACCCAAACAGGAGACGCAGCAAACGTATTACTGTCCGTGTTAAAAAACCCCCTCCCCCTAAAGGGTTGTTTGGGTGGTTGAGAAGAGGGGTAGAGGAACGGTGGAGGGTGTACGAAGAGAAAACATAGGAAGTGAAAAGAAGATGCTACGCGGGGGGTTTCTCTCCAGTGTCCATATTTTTAGTTATGTCATTTCGTGTTGAAAGGCAAACAATCATTGGAGATTGTGCTGAAAAATGAGACTTTCTTTTATTGATTCGGGTACAATGCTCGAGTCATTCCTGTCACAATAAAGTAAAATATCAACAGAAAATGAGTGGACTTCTTTTATTGATTTGGGTACAATGCTCGACTCACTTGTGTCACAACAAAGTAAGATACCAACAAAAAAGAGCAGCTTGATGCTGTCTTTACGACTAGGGTGCTTGATATGTAATATCCAGATGCCATACGGAGGGACATAGACCATGCTCTAATATTTCACTTGATTTAAATGCCCATGTAATATATACATTGACCCATTCTTTCCAACTAGCTAAATCATTGCTCTAGCTGTTCATATATATCTACACATATATAAGTGAGTCTCTCATTTTTCTTTTTTTTTTGTTCTGCGCTTCTTTTTTTCTCCGCCGCCTTTGTTAGGATTGTGGCAGAGACACGTGTTCTTGAGTTTTTTCTTAATATCGAGTTCTGGATGCAGCCGAACCCTCAGGCAGACGCGTGTTCTGATAAGCATCTTCAAGATTCAAGATCAGAAAGCTGCAGATGCAAGATGTACAATAGAACAAATAGGACAAATGACAATGCTAGTGCTGGCACTAAATGTGGTCGGACTACAGAAACTAGGCTAAGTAGGCTTCATCTTTCCGGCACGCAACAAAACTGCAGTCTTATTAGCAGTTTGCGGATTAAATTGGAAAAAGGAGGGTAATCCAGTTCTGCCTGATAGGCTGAGAGCAGTGGCATTAAAGAACCCTAACCAGCAAAGATTGCGATACTGCAATTTGGGCAAACCAGATTGAATGAATAGTTTAAGCTTGCTAGACGGAAAAAAGCTTTGTGAATCTGGGTCCTGTAGGTTTGATTCGACTCAGAATGAGAGGGTTCGATAGAACCCCAAAGCTCAAAAATCAACAAAAATGGCTTGAGTTTGAGGGCCTTAAATGCTGCTGCAGCGGCAAAATTGTAGATGAGAAAGCTAAGAAAACCTAGAGGAGCATCTCATGGTAATGATGCGATTGAAAGGGTGGATTTGCAATAGGATCAGAAGGGTTCCTGGGCTGTTAAGAAAGAGGGCATATCTGGCCCTGCTGCTATGGCTGACATAGCTGCCGCTGCAACCTCTGGCATCATGTCCACTGATTGTGGTACTGCTGGCGTCGATGGATCCTCGGCGCCATCCCCATAGCTCCGATACGAATAAGAGAGAGAGAGAGAGAGAGATAGATAGTATTTTAACGTCACGCCACTAGGCAGTATCCAACTGGACATGTGACCACACACCACACTACATTGCTTTGTTGGGCCCTGCCCCCAACCACTTTACATTGCGTCTGTGGGTTTTGACACCCAACAGTTCAGAGTGCGATTCTGGGCGGTCTCGAACTCGAGACCTATAGTTGCTAGACCTAGTGTATTACCACTAGACTAAATGCCCAGACGCAGAGAGAGAGAGAGAGAGAGAGAGAGAGAGAGAGAGAGAGAGAGAGAGAGAATATGTAGCCCATTGACGCCAATGTGCCATGAAGTCTTTGACTTCTGTGTTGATAATAGTGGCTTGGGCTTTAGCTATCACTTGCTAGCTTTCACAACATTCCAACTTCGTTTTGTGCGTCGGTATTCCAACTTTGTATTGTGCGTCAGTATAGAAAAATGTATAGCGCCCTTGGGGAGAGAAATGTTTGCGGCGGCCTTGGCCGCCGCGATAAATTTCTTGTATGTAGTAATCAAGTGCACAAACCCCTCACCAAGAATAAGGACTTGAATTTAGCTTAATCCAACACAACACTGTTCTATAACATTAAGGACTCATTTGAAATTTGATTAGCTAAACCAGTGCTTCTAAAGTTGTTCAAGTTCATATGCATATGGTAATGAATTGCACAATCTGGATAACTGTGAAGGAAAGAAAAGATGAACATTGAGCGCCTTCAGGAGGGCGCCTTGCTTCTGGGTGTTCTCCCCTACCCCGATGGATGAGGCTTTGTATGAAGCTGTTCTCCAGGGGTTGGGGATCACTAACATCCTGGAGGAAAACCAAGATTCTCTAGGAATTATAGAGAATTTAATTAGATGGGCAATTGAGTCTAGATCCAGGGTTGGTTTTTGCAGGTTCGGGTTCAATTCGTTCTTCTTATGCATCTTATGCTTCGACAGACCTAGATCCTTAAGGGTGGCTGCTCACAACTCCAGACCCTATCTTGGCAACAGATTTGAACGTAATCTATTCACAATGAGTGCCCCCTTGGAATTTGGAGTTGAACCGATATATTATTGGGCAGCCTTCTTCGATCTGCATCCCTCCCAGCACCTTAGGGACTTAAATGTCGTGGTGTGGAGGTTCTTGGTAGCAAATTAGCCTAGTGGTCTCTCGGTCAGGTAGGGCCTTTTCTTCTAGGGTTAGTGTCAGGTAGGGTCTTTTAGATTTTGCATCTCTGGGATTCTCGAGGGTACGGGGTGTTAGATCTCCCGTCATATTCTGGTTATTCTTCTTGGGAGAGGGGAAGACTATCATTGGCAGTTATTTCCTGAGGCGTAAGGAGAATCGAAGAGGTAGCCTACAGAGTTGGGTAACGGCAGCTTCTTTAGGTCCTCTGCAAATTCGGTCCGCAGTTTAGTTTGCCCTCTTCCGTTCGGCCTTTGCTAAAGATGAGAACCAAGGCAAGCACATCCAAAAATCAGTTCAGCAAGGAAGACGATGAATGGAACCAAATCTTTTGGATGGATGACAGACGAGATAAAGCATGGAGCGTTTTAAAGGAAGTATACATTGGCTTAGAGATTATCCGGGACCAGCAGAAGGCAGCAGCATTCTGCATGGGGGTTCATGAAGAGGTTGGGATTATGGCATGCAAAGAAAAGCTAAGTGGCATAGACAAGGACTATATGGACAGAAGAGCGAATGATAGAGATTGGGTCTGGAACACCTTTGGTTATGTTCAAGAAATGGACAATACTCTGTATAAGCTTATCACTGTAAAACAGGGCCACACTGAAACGGATTGTTGCAGTTTGAAAAATAGTATCTTCAGATCCTTCATGGACGAAATGTTGGCAAAAGTGAAAAACCTGATAATTATATGGGATGGATTGAGGGAAAGTTCTAATGCAAGCATCAGGTTAATCAAGAGATGGGAGGAGGCGGAAGATAATGTTATAGAGAGACACAGGAAAACTTTCAGACAAGGACTTGCCTTGGATCAGCCTCTTGAAGGAGTTTCAACAGCCCTGGAGGTCTACCAGCTCAGAAGGAAAAAATTGGCCAAGGCCTGTAAGATCAAGGACTCCAATGGGTTCTTTAATCCGACGGAAGTGAGCTCCTGTGATTGCGAAAATTGTGAGGAGGTCAAATTGGCAGCCCTGAACATCACTAAAATGAAGGTGGGAGAAAATAAGATTACAAACACCATCCCAGTCGTGGGCAAGAATGACAAGGCTAAAGGTTTGGATTCTCCCCCTTCCTATAAAAATATTTTAATGAAAGATGTTCCTTCCGTTTCAACTAACTCTGTCAGTCAGGATTCTGGTAAGGGTTTCATTGATTTATCTGGCGTACCAGACAATTCTGCTGCTGACATCTTCTCCAAGAAAGCTATTTTTCCCGCGGAAGTGCCCTTCTCAGGAGGAAGTCAAGACCTGGATAACTAAATCTCAACATATCCCTATCCTCTCGATCCTTAAGCTTGACAATAAAACCTTCCAAATTGTTTGCAGGGATGAAGTGTGCGTTGGCTATATTCTTAGAAGGAAGCTAGATATGATTGCCAATGCCCCGTTCTACTTGATGAGGTGGAACTCCGGATTCATCCCGGGATCGGATAAGGATATCAGAACGACCACTTGGATATCTTTTTCTAATCTGCCCCTGTTTTTTGGACCAAATCTCACCTGTTGGCTCTCTCCGAACCCCTGGGGGATGTGATTGAGATCAATATCCCTCAAACCAACTATCCGTCAGTTTTTGTCTCCAAAAGAATTAACTCTGACTGGAGCAAGAGTATAAAAACGAGAGTCAAGGAGAATGAGTATTTGGATATCATGATATCCTACTCCAAATGGCCAGTCCTAACCAATACGGCTAAGGAGAACAATCTTCATAACAATACCAAGCAGGTCTGGGTTCCTAAAGCAAGAATCAGTGAGGACAGGGAGGAAGCGCATGAATCTGAGCCTAAGATTGTTGATCAGAACCAAAATTTGAATCAATTTACTCTTTCCAGGATTAAGGACCAGGTGTATAATCAGGAGCTTCCTAAAATCGAGCTCAATAACAATATGGTCTTTTTGTTTAAAAATGCTAATCTGTCGGTGAAGATTGATACAGGGAACCTGGTGTTCACCATGCAAGAAGATCCTAGTCCTATCTGTAATAAGGAAGAGGAAGAGGTACAGCATACAGTTGAAGAAGTCACGGATCTAGAGGACAATTGCTGGAAGTTGGTTGATAAAAGAAGAGGCAGGGTAAAGAAAAAGTTTTATTTGGGACCCAGCCGTGCAAGCCCCAGGAAACAATCCATACAAGCCCGGGAGGCTGTAGGTAAGTACAAAATCTAATGGATAGGGACATAAGCTGTATTACCTGGAATCTCCAGGGGTTGAATAGTATCATCAAAAGGGAAAGGCTTAAGGTATGTCTTCATTCCCTCAAACCGGATATTTTGTTCATTCAGGAGCATAAGATTCATGACCTCAACCATAGTGACATCATTAGCAGAACTCTTCCTCCTAATTTTAGTTTATGGTCAATTTCAGCCAATGACTCCTCTGCCGGGATTGCTATTGCTTGGAACAACTGCTTGAATCTGTCCAATACCTATATGATCAATGGGAGAAATGGCAGATGGCAGATTCTTTTATGTACTTTATTTAAAATTAGAGTAGCTTTGGTTAATATCTATGCCTATAATAATCCTGGGGAAAGAGTGGAGATTTGGAATAAGATTAAGAATAGTTTAGACAATTTGGAGTTTGACGAATGTATTTTAGGTGGGGATATTAATATGGTTACTAACAGTTTTATGAAAAATAAGAATTACAGGCCTTTAGGTAAGCAGGAAAAAGTGGCTTGGTCAAACCTGATTGAGGGAAATAACCTTACTCTAGCTAGAACCAGGGCTGACTCCTATAGCTGGACGGACAAAAGGGTGCATCCTACTCTATGTTTACATGATAGATTTTATCTATCCGAGAACTTATGGAATCACAGTAACAGGGTGAACAATCTAGAGGGCTACACCCCCTCAGACCACTTTCCCCAGCAGCTCGGGATCACAGCTAAGGATTCCATTAAAAGGAGGAAGACATATTTTAAACTCAATACCAGTCTTTTGGATCATGATGAGTTTAGCACCAGATTCCAGCAGGTGCTGGCTAAGTATCCTAAACCCTCTGGGAAAACTGGTTGGATGTACTGGTGGGTTAAGGTGGCTAAGGCAACTAAAAATTGGCTTAAGGTTTGGGGTAAGGCGGTGCATCTAGAGAAGACTCTCCATCTCCAGAACCTGAGAGAGAGGCTTATAAATGCCTCGGAAGAGGACAAGGAAGAAATCCGTGCAGAAATAGAGAAGGAAGAGATTAGGATTGCAGAAGGTTGGAGACTTAAGGCAAACGTTAGGGAAATTAAGGAAGATGAAAGAGGGAGCTCCAAATTTTTCTTTGTCAAAGCCAAAGGCAGAGTTAAAAGAAACCACATCTTCGAAATTAGGGCTGGTGAGGAGGACATTACTGATGAGAATCAGATTAAAAATGCAGCTAGGGATCATTTCAAAAGTATTATGGGAACCAACAAAGACTGTCAGCTTGAGGTTATGGAGGGCTTCATTAATCTGCAAAGGAAGGTAACCCCGGAGGAGAATTTGAGTATTGAAAAACCTTTCTCCAGCGAAGAACTCTACTCTATGCAAAGGAAATGGAAAAAGGCAAAAGCCCAGGGCCTGATGGGCTTCCTGTGGAATTTTTCATTAAGGTGTGGCCTTTGATTGGGGAGGACATTACATGCCTGGCTAATGAATTCAGGGATTCAAAATGCCTGGATGCAAGAATAAACACCAGTCTTATCACCCTCATTCCTAAGATAGATGTACATGCCAGCTTTTCGGACTACAGGCCTATTTCTTTGTCAAATGTTATTTACAAGCTAATCTCAGGTACATTAGCCAGGAGATTGAAGATAATCCTGGAAAGGATAATCAGTACCTCCCAAGCAGCATACCTGAAGGACAGATTTATTCTGGATAATGTAGTCACAGCTATATTGGGTCTTCATTGGGCCAAAGACTCAAACCAGGATGTTGCCCTCATCAAATTGGATATCACCAAGGCATTCGACTCGGTAAGCTGGAATTTTCTTTTTTAAATGTTGCTATACCTTAGGCTTCTCAAACGAGGTAATCCTCCTCTTCAAGGCTATTCTATCTAATTCCAGATCCTCGATTTTGATTAATGGGGAGTGTGGCCCATTCTTTCCCCTTGAAAGGGGGGTAAAGCAAGGGTGCCCTCTGGCCCCCTTTCCTTTTCTTATTATCATGGAAAGCCTCCATAGTAAGCTGGAGGAAGCCAAGACAACTAACCTGATTCAAGGGCTAACCCTACCGGGCAGTGGGCAATTGGATCAGATTTTGAATGGGCATTTTGCAGACGACACGTTCTTGCTGGTATCTATGGACAATAGATCTCTAATCAACACTCAAGCAATCCTGGAGGAGTTTGGGGAAGCCTCAGGCTGCAAGATAAATCCCACGAAGTCGAAAATTGTGGCCAAGGATCAGGTAAAAGGGAAGCAAACGGCTGCTCTTATGGGTTGTAAGTATATTCTACCTACCATTTCATCTAAAATCTTGGGTATTCCTATGGTCCTGAAAGGTAGTCCATCAGATATCTGGAATGATATAGTTGAGAAGTTTCAGAAGAAAGTGGATAGCCTTAATTCTAAGTACATATCCAAACAGAGCAGAGCAATCATTGCGAATTTTGTGATTTCCTCGTCTCATGTTTACCAGTCCTCAGTTATCTTAGCGCCTAAAAAAGTTTCCTCCAAGCTCCAAAGTATTATAGGCAGATTTATCTCATCTGGCCAAAACAAGAGATGCTGGATCCCTGTTGCAATGAAGGAATGCTGCAATACCAAGAAAAATGGGGGGCTGGGTGTGATCAATATAGAGAAATAGGGCATAGCACTTGCAGCTAAATACTTTTACAAGGCTGCCTACAACCAAATTAATCACCCAGTTTCGACTATAATCAGGTATTATTTGGGTAAGTGTACCTCATATGGATGGAGGAAGCTCAGAATTAATCTTCCCCATTCTATTTACTTCCCCTTCTCGGTACCCAACTCCACTCCTGGCCTGCTTAAGAAATGGATCAAGGCCTGGAATCAGGTAAAAGGGATGTACATGTGGAAAGAAGGGATGTCTATGAACCAATCTATCTTTTGGAATCCAGCTCTTCTAACTAACAACTCTTCATTATGTTTGGCTTGCCATTTTCCTGAACAAGCTAGGACTTGGATCTCCAAAAGCATATGTCTGATCAGAGACATGTTCAATGATCAAGGAATTATTCCCTATAGGGACTCGGTGCTCTCAGGAGAAAAAGATTCTGAAATGCTCTACAACAATATATGCTCTGTGCTTACTCAGGGTACATGGACAGATGATGTCAACAACTGGCACCACAAGGGGAAAGCGGAATTCAAAGTTAAAAATGCTTACAGATTTCTGATGAAGGATCAGCCCATGACCATGCATAATAAATGGCAAATTGGGAAGGAAAGGTGCCTCAAGAACCTTAATTTTATGTGGTCAAGCCCTATCCCTCCCAAGATCAAATCCTTCATGTGGCAGTTGTGGCACAAGGCCTTAGCTACAAATTGCAAAAGATACATGATACAGATGACAGACTCGGATGTTTGTCCTAGATGTTTGTCTCACAAGGAAGATGAGGACCATCTCTTTAGGAACTGTCTGTGGTCAGAATGGGTTTTGGAGCTTGCTTCGAATATTATTGGCACTGACCTTATTTCCCTAAGTTCTACAGATTTCTTTATGCCCGATCAACCCACTGACTGGAGGGTTTATATCATCCTATGGAGAATTTGGAAAGGAAGGAATGAATTTATCTTCAATGATGACATCATTCACCCGGAGGCTGTTATCAAGCAGATAATGATTCTTATTAATTTTTGGTGTTCTGCAGGGATCATATTCATGTTACTGCGCAAGCTTAAATGGAAAAGAATGGACGAGCAAGCGAACCATGAATGGGTTAAAGTCTTAGGGCCCCCCAACCCGGAAGGGCATGATATGCCTTGTGTCTGCGGTTGTTGCTGCGATCAAAACTATGACGCTCGCAGAGGCATGATCTGTGAGGCCAAAGATAACAAGGGGCGATTCAACATGACGATGGCGGAATCATGCATCTGCATCTTCTGTAGTCTCTCAACTATGGTTAGGGGCAGAGGCCGTAAAACAGGGAATCTGAACCTCAAATCTTATTTCTAGCTTCATATTATCTCACTTCTGGACAGTTTCTTCTAAAGGGTTGTGAACTCATGCATTTGTCCTGGGCTCTTTTTTCTGATTATCTTATGCCTAAAACTATATGGGTTATACTTCCCTGTAAAAAGTAGTTTTGTAATTATACTTCTATAAATATACTTATAAGCCTTCAATTAAAAAAAAGAATTGCACAATCTGGCGTAAATTTAGGAAATTAAAAAAGAAAGTTATTATCCACACCTGGAGGGTTTTAAACATATTATGCTGGCATTTATTCATGCCATAAATCTGGCCTCGGCCTCCCATTTATCTTATTTTTGTGGGGGTGGGACCCGCTGCCATATTAAGAAGAATGACCTTCCCACCAGCCTTCATCGGACCCGGCACACTCCATACTCGCTGCCTGGCAAGGCAAGCACGCATAATTTTATCATCAATGGTCTAATTGGGTCACGACAAATCTGGAAACAAAGTTACATTCTTTATCTGAATAAAAGACATGTCCAATACTATGGTACTCCAAATTGGAAGGAGAGAGAGTCAATGAACCAAAAATTACTTACATGATGCATGATCATCCATGTTATCTCATGCAATCACACGATGTTCGGATGCCTCACGAGCTTCATGACAATAATTTCGTTCTTTATCTAATTTGAAAAATAGAATAAAAACCCGATTTTGAAAATGCAACACAAAATGATAAAAGGGTTAATAAAGTTAATTGTAAAAACATATAGCAACACATATGCTATCTTTATTCTGGCGGGCGATGCAAAGTGCCAAGGCCAAATACTTTCTTCTTTTCAACTGCAAAGTGCTTGGACCCGATTAGCGTCAACATTCTCCACGCAATGGCCAAGTGATTCACAAGATTGATGTAGAAACAGCCGTAAAGATCTTACATTCTAACTCTAATTTAGAAATTGCAGTACAATATTTAGCTTAGTCTTTTAAAAGTTGGTCAATACTTTTGTTAGTGAAGGTTCATGTGTTCTGAGACATCAAACATCAAGTAGAATTATCAATTTGTAGAAGCTGAAGATGCCTCATCATCACTAGAATGATATTTTTCTTGAATAATATAAATTACGAAATAAATCAAAAGGAAATCCAATGTCGACATCTCTCGTAATTTGGTGAGTTACCAAAAGCTCATCAACCATCCAATATGTAGCATTATACTTGAGGGGTTCTTTTTGTATTTTTTATGCGTTTTCTAAAAGGTTTTTATATGATTTCATGGATGTATTTGATGGGGCATCTTGATTAGTATATCTAGAGTCTTTATCGCAGCAAACTATATTTTGATGCCTAATTCCAATGGTTTAGACCCATATGTCATATATTTCTTAATATATTATATATTTTCTTGTAGTATCATATTACGCTCGACATGCAAGCCTCGAGACAACCCATTTTAGGGTTAGCATGTGTTGGAGGTATTGGATTCTTTAAATCGGCAGTGTCTCCCGGAAGAACACACCTTGCAGTGCCCGAACACCTATTTTCCTTTGGGGCATGCGGCCTTCTTGCAATAATGTTTTAGGGTTCTTGCTTCTTATGAGCAGAGGAATACAACCAAGCCACAGGTGCAACCTTCTTGTAAGCGGGTTTACACAAGCTTATCGAGGATTTGGTATTTTGGAAGATGGAAGAAAAAGTGCAGCCTTGGTTAACCATTCAAGCGATGGTCCTTAGATCCTTGTATTACAAGACCAAATGCATGGATTTGTTCTTTGTGCTTTTGAGAGGGTCGCGAGAATGGGCAGCAGGTTCCAACGACAAAAGGGTAATTAATGCATGGCCGATTTCCCTCTTGGAATGTTTTCTTGAGCTTTTATCGGTGGTTGCATTTCTCCGCCCAGGTTAAGCGCTAAGGAAGAATGCATTTTTTTCGATCCCGCGATATGCACTAAGAGCTTCTTTTCTCACGAATATACATGATTCTCAAATGAAATCAACGTTCTATAACACGATTTAAGCTCTCCTGGCTTTGAGATCCACGAGTCTAAAATGCACATTCCACACAAATCCGCGAGCGGTTGGAGCTGGCCGTGTGGCAATTGTTGTAAATAATCTAATGGTCGCGGCAATTACGGAACAGGCCTCTTGACTCCGACAGAAGGCTGGCAAGGAAGCTTAAGCAACATTAAAATATTACCCAGAACCATATATTACCAATCAAAGGTAGATACCTTCAGCAAAAGCATCCCTCTTCCAATCAGGGCATGTTATAGGCTGAAAGGCCAACACCCCTTAAATCCATGGGATCCTCAAATGGCACATTCAAATCTTTAGGTATCGAGAATCCCGGCATTGTTCTACATTTGTTGCTCCTTAGTTCCCTCCGTCCTTTGCAAATCACGGTACGTGTCATGGCTGCCGATAAGTAATGACCCATCTGGTTGGTAACTATGTTGAGAGGTTACATATCCAATGGAATACACAGTTTTAGCGACTAAGGCATTTATCTTTATTGTGTGAATCAAAGTGCCGATTGAATTTATTGTGTAGATGACATTCTTTGAAGAGCTGCATAGGTGAATCAACATGGCCCACATTCTAAAAGTAGGCTTCATTGGACTTGGCGCCGGTGCCTAATCCACCTTTGTTATTGCAAACATTTGTCTTCAATTGTTTGGGAGCTTATCTTCAATTCTTGGGGCCTTGAGAAAAGTTTGTTTGTTTTAAGTAAGCTGGGACTTGACTTAAGCTCTTACGCCGCTATCATCAGTCATGCTTACCGGGCGCCCTATCTTCTCGATCAAATGCACACCATGATTCTCCTAATCAAATACTGCGCCGGAGATTCAAGCTCTTCAAGTGGCAAATGATGTACGCAGAGTGGCGGTCGGCAACAAACCGGGGTTAGGAAGCGGAAGCTTTTGCAGGTTGTGCAACACAAAAGAGCAAAAACTCTGAAGCATATTTGAGGAAATTTAGGTGGTCAAAGTACGATTGGCGGCAAAACAAAAGGCATTTGTTTTTCATATAGCAGCTATTGCACACAATTACTTTGCAAGTGCTTTGGTAAAACCTTGAGGATTCCGATTCTTCATTTGCCCGCTGATTACCGGATGGTGGTATGAGGGTATAGAACATTCGGGCACCTATGGTGTTGGACCTATGGTGGAGACCTAGATGCGATGCTGGTAATCATCTTGAAGGTAAGATTTGTGTGTTTCACCATTTTTGAGATCTCTTAATATTGTTATTCATTTCTTTTTTATTTCATTGTTCACACACATTTGTTTGGCGAGGGAATTCAACCAATATTTAAGTGGCTTTTGAATTTTTGTCTATTAGAATGTGAAAGCCTATTTGTTGTGTTGACAATCGAGATAAAACATTGACACATTTATTGCTGAAACAAACTACAAAAGTTTCTCATGAGCAAACAAGTTGGAGAGGTTATTGTCTGGCTGATTTGGTTTATTATTAGACACAATGAAATGGTGTATTCTCAAATTTAATATATTTGTTCAAGTGCATAATTTACAAATATGTTTAGTTTGGAACTCCACTATTATAATAAATTAACATTATTAACATAAACACATAACACATATTGCTACATGTTTTTAAATGTGTTTTATATTATTCTCACTTTGCTTTTGCTTTTTATGGCAGAAGATAAAAAATTTTTAGTATAATAACCAACACATAACTACCATTGACATTAATAAATACTAACCATTGGATCAACATTTAAATTAAAATCCTTAAACCCCCTTTGGTTTGGGTGCATATTCACCGCGAGGGGGTGGCGTATTAAGAAGGCCGAGAGCCCTCATAATTGTGGTATTTTGGGCGTCTGAAATCAACACCATATAGTATTCGGTTAGTATAGTATTTTCTTGAATCTTATTATACGGTAGCAAATCTTGTACTTGCATACCCACAAGCGAGGAATTTTCTGCGTGCGGTGTAGATTATGGAATAAAGGCCCGAATGTAATCCGGCGGCTCGTGCAGTCACCCGTGTGAATATGCACCCCAAATAAAGGCAAAGGCCACAACTAAATAATTGAATCAATAATTATATTTATTAATGTCAATAATGAACCATATGTTGACAATCTTTCATACATTGCCAAATATACGCAAATCAAAATATAATTGCAAAATCAACTCAAGCGTTGCATACATTTCACACAGCATTAGAATCCACATACTTTATTCGCCCAAGATTAAGGATGAAAGAAAAATGCTAGTTTCATGATAAACAATCCAAGCTTTAGCAATGTAACAAAATGGGAAGTATTTACCTTGCATACAGTGTGTGAAGCCGAGAAGAGGCGCTCACAGCCAAGCTCTTCAAGTCCTCTCCAATCGTCGAGACAATGGAGAAGGCCTTCTATTTATAAGATGGAGTTTGTTGGATGATCAACACACATGACTAATCTAGGGCTATATTTATGCCAAGTGCCTATATCACAACTTCGCATGTAATCATTAATATCATTGATATATATTTCATATCTATAATTATCCTAAAATGGATATCATTAAGATTCTATATATATTGGGATTGATATCTTCTAATAAATTTGCTGTGGCATAATAATAAATGCAAAATTGCACACGCTATGGAGTGCTTTGATAATTATAATAAATGCAAAGCGTATTAATGAAACTTAATAAATGCAAAAGGGTATTAATAGCATAATAAATGCAAAAGCGTATTAATAGCGCAATAAATGCAAAAGGTATTAATAATACAATAAATGCAAAAGTGCACGTATGGGTACTTTGATAATTTGCAATAAATTCAAAGCGTAATAATGGCCACAATAAATGCAAAGTGTATTAATGGCGCCAATAAATGCAAAAGTGCACAAATGCGCGTAAATCACGATGAATACAACGTGTCATTCTATGGTAATACTTTCATATCTTTAATACGCCATAAATGCTCATAAATGCCTCAAATCTAAAATTAATTAATGCCATAAATGCCTCAATGCAACGTGTCATGCTCTCCTAATTTGTAAGGAAGAAGTGCGTCTTTGAACACAAAATGTAATGCGATGAATACAGCGTTGTCATTCTATGGTATGCTCATATCTTCCTCGCCGTAAATGCTGTAAATGCCTCAATCACGAAATTAATATATAAATGCCTCAATGCAACGTGTCATGCTCTCCTAATTTGTAAGGAAGATATTAGACGCGAGCAGAAAAATGTATCTGCCTTATAATAGGAAGGAACACTCTCATGGAGATTAAAGAAATTCTTCATGCTCTTTCTTCTAAGGATCTCGCTATCTAAACGACAAGACATAGAATTCAGACATAGAAAATATTCAAAATCCTCGGCAACACTTAATTTATTTTTCTGGTCCTTTGCTTCTTTATCTCTTTTTCCATAAATACTTCTAGTTCTCCAGCTAGGTATGTAAAGCTTTGTATCGTCATGTGAGTCATAACGTGCAGGACCTTTGCTTCAACTTCAGTCTCCCATGCTCGTGCAGAAGCAAAAACTACATGAGCATGATGTTCGTAAATGGATGTAGAGCCAAACCGCTGGGCGATGGGGCGACTCACAAAATTCCCATTTATGCTGGGTAGCAGAGCGGTGCCACAATAGGTCGCCCAGAGCAGGCAACTTAGCAATTGAATGTGACTAAGGTTCAAAGTTATTTATCCTTATCTAACCTCAAATTTGTCCCACTACATAATCAACACATATGTAATTCAGTTTCAAATTTTTCTTTTTTCTTTTTTCTTTTTTTTTTTTTATTTTCATGCCGCCGCAATCTAAATGAAGGTTGGGGAGCCACGTTTGCGGGTAAATGAATGCCACGTTTGCTGGCATTCAAGAAGAAACCCTATATCTTTGCCGGATTAGGTCTTGTGAGCTAAGTACGACCCTCGTAGACTTAGAGGTGATCCCCAGGCGGTAGTCTATTCGACTCCTCCTAGCCATCATCTACTTGGGTAAGTTTGTGCTCTTTGATTCTACTATTAACGCTCCTTGCCTCTGTTCAGGCATCCTAAAGCAATGGGAGCTGAACAGAAATAAGTGGATGGTGATATCACTAATTATTACATTTGCCTTTCCATGCTCCATTTCTGCTTCGCTCCTTCAAACTCGAATTTGTTGAATTAAGCCCCTACCCAGCAATATTTCCTTCAAAATCGGACTTAGGGCGATCCTTTACCAAATCTACCACATGGCACAAAGCGCCCATTTAGGTATTGTGAAAGAATCTTCTCTTTTTGCCATCAAATTAGATTAGGGCGGATCAAAAGGACAGAAAATTTGAGTCGATGCGGTAATGTCACGATCAAATCACGAAGAAATCATTATGATGATCCGGCTTTCTTTGCAATATGCTAGGCTGAGAAGTAGTTTTTGTAATCACGATTTGGTGGAGTGGAAGCTTTAAAGCTTAGCATGGATTCTAGAAGTACGCGTACAATCGAGCAAGTGTTGTGTATTATCTTAGCGGTCGGGGAAAGTTGAACCTCCCATATGATAGATGTATGGCATCCCAGATGCAGTGGAAATGTAAAAATACTAACATAAACTTCAATTTAGTCATCAAATTTGCACTTGAGCTTATAGCGAGGCAATTAGTACTATATCACATTATGCATTTGATTCTAAGTTCTAATTTGAAGAAACTGATGTTTTCCCTTACTTTGGATATGAAAGATAAGCTTAACATTTTTCTTGAGGAAAAGCGGAATGGCATGTTTTCATGGTCATACAAAGGTAGAGATACATAGTGATACATGCATAGTTTAGTTTCAAACATCTAGTTTTGAGCAATGCAACATTTAGAAAAGGGAGTTACAGAATTCTTATATACGGCAAGATGTCTTGTCCAGGATGACGATTTTTGTTTTCAGATTAGATCCGGCGGTATGTATTAAAGGGGTCAGAAATTTTGGATAGAAACAAAGGTATATAGAGTCAATTTGAGGCGAGGAAAAGACATACAAAACCATTCTGATTCAGATTTTCCTTTTTGGTTTCTATTCGATTTAGACGGAAAGGTGCCAAAACAACAGCCAATTACTATGTGGATTATGAAAAGCATCCGGTTGCTAAGCGAGAAAGTATAGAGGGCGAGACATGGTTGAAAGTGGTAGGTGTGCAAAGCCTTACGGCATCCGAAGAAGGCAAAACATACTGCAGAGACCACTCTTTGCATATTTAAAAGAAGCCACCAGCTGAACGTTTGAGGATGACACTTCACAAAAACCACAATGGGCTTTCAAAAGGCGGTAAGGCAAGATTTGAAGGCAAGTTACGGCATTTGCAAATTAACATATTTTGTTATTAAGTTTTGTATCTATTATGATGTACATGCCACAACTAAAATTAATTCAATACACATACGAGAACTTAAGCTACTTTTGGAATATGGAATTTATTGGGGTTGAGTACTGCAATGTCAAGTAACAAATAACGATGTCGGTGTTATCAGTTTGAGATCGACAAATTAGCCTTTCGAATTTCTAGTTCTAGGCCCCCCACTAGAATTTATGAGTATCAAAAGAAATATTATGAGGCACTAGATGGCAGCAACTGCCCATTCACACTCATCTTATACGGTTTATAGCTCTTGGCATTTTGTATCCCAATTTCATACGAGTTTATATAAATCATATGCAAGTACACAATGGGCAACAATTCTCACGGCGTTGTAATGTGGTGCTTTCGGTCATTATGAAACTCCTTTTTCAGAGCTTCCACGCGGAACACTTGATTTGGGCCAGTTCCTTAGGATGGAAAATAGGGAAGCCGGGTTTCCAAGCAGTCCATTTAGTTCAATTTAAGTAGGTTCATAAGCTGTGATCGTTTAGAGCAATATCAAACTTTATTTGAAGAGTTGGACAAAAGAAATGTTAGCGGCGGCCTTGGCGCGCGATAATAACTATGAGGTATAATGATTGATTTACCAATTTATTACGTGCATGTTATACATTGTGTGCTTTTTCTTGTTTTTGTCCATGCACCCATGCTTGTTTTCTAATCCTTGGCTAAAGCAGAACTGACTATTTCACAGCACTAGATAGCAGTTCAACTTTATCTTGAGGGGGTTGGGGTGAAGGTTGAGGCGGGGATTTTAGGCTCAGAGTGATAGGCCCGCAATGGCCATTTGGAAGGTGCCATGAATTTGGATGCTATGTGATAAGGAGCTTTGTGGCGGCATTGTTGATCGATCTCTTGAAGAAGCACGTTTGGCAATCTACTGTTGTCATTTTTTTCTTTTCTTTTTGATGGCAAGAATATGTATTAACCCACATGAATCTTACATTTGGCATCCCAATGGGATCTGATAGAATTATCACCAAAGTGGGGACACCACGGGCCTAGTCACCTTGAAGCCGAAGGCGTAGATTCTATATGGAGTTAGCTGACCAATTTCAAGCGACGAAATTTGAGGAGAGTATCCTATGAGAATGGAGATCCCTTTTTTAGATGCGATTCTTTTGCCAACACATTTACAATGTTTTGTTGAATTGGAAATCTGTACATCGTGATTAGGCTGACACAATTGTTTCACATCCTTGTTACTTGCGCTTTTTGAATCCGCCTCCCAATGGCATTTGGGAAATGATTAGAACTACCTTATAGTACCCGAAGATGGAGATCCTAAAGCCCATACGCATTGATACACACTAGATTAATTACCCATTCCCTTGTATTGATTCATTTAGCTCACTAACTCTATTCTCCTTTCCTTTGCAATTATCCTCAAACCCTTCACTTGACTTGGATTCTTTGTCTCCTCTACAATCTGAAGTTGAATTAGACATTTTCAGTACGGAATCATGACCGTGTCCTTAGCCTACATCGCAGTTAGAAGTTGGGGCCCAGCGTTAGCGAGGTAAACAACCCGGTAAAGCGTGCTTAGGTCGATTGTCCTACGCTATCCATTTTGATTGAATTCTAGAGGGCCTTGCATGTTTGGTCGAACTGGTGCATGTTTTTAGATTAGGGGCTAGAAGGTCGATCCATCTCAAATGGGAGCCTGATCCGCAGCAAATGCAGTCACGATCTCCAAATTCTTACTATGCATAGGCGGTTGGCCATATAAGGAGTTAAACATGCATTATCAGGCTGCATTATTGGCCTTGCATGCTGTACAGGGGGCGATTCATCTCAAATCCCGAGGCATGCTTGCTTTCTGGTGTGAGGAGCGGTTGGCCATATAAGAAGCTATTAAACATGTATTATCGGGTTGCATGCTCTCCTGGCCGCCTTCATCTCAAATCTACTCATGCTTGCTACCCTTGCAGGCGGTTGACCATATAAATTTCTATAATTGCTTAATCCGCGAGGTTTTAAAGCGCGGATTTGTATGGAGCTCATTTCTAACATATGCTTGAGGCGGATATGTGCGGCTGAACGAATCATCAAAATGCCTTCCCCAACTTACGTATTGTGGGGAATGGAAACTAGGAATGACATTCGGTTGCGGTAGAGATCCGCTGGCAGCCGTGATAACCCGAGGAAACAGATCGCGGCAAATGGGAATGTTGGACCAAGATCCCCATTGAACTCTTGAGGGTCATCATATGCCTCTTAGGGGGTCATCATAAGCCTCTTTGAGCCATGTAAAACTATCCAGTTCGCTGATTTATTGCTTTCGGGCACGTGGCTTGCCTCAATGTTTTGGCACTCCTAAGAGAAATCTCAAAGGTGCTTTTGCTTGAATAACTTCCACCATTGCTCCACTGGCATTCTTTCACGGTATTTCTTGACACTTGCATCAATAACTCTTGCCTATCTATTGCCAATCAATCAATTCATTTCCTTGGGGTACGGCGTCGGGATGCAGGGAAGCCTAGTATTCTTCTTTAGAATTACGACCCATGCGACCAATGCACGATGGGCGATTACGGTATACCGGCAGTTAATGCGGATGCCTCTCTAATTGAAATTCCATCTTCACTAACCTCATCAAGAACGTCCGACATCTCCTCCTCCGTCCATTGCCCTTGCTTTATTCGATGCAGATCCGCTTGCTATGGGCTCCTTCTTCTTGGCTTTGGGCACTGGCTTCGTTTGCCTTACTTGCATTTGTTGTGATATAGCGCTTCTACCGGTGTTGTGGCATGTCGATCTGCAGTGGAGTGCCAAGCGGAACAATTGCTCTCGTGTGGAGCGAAACCTAGCCAAGACAATTGCTCTCGTGTGGAGCGAAAACAGGGAAGAGATAGTTTCTTGGCCGAATTGCTAGGCCTGATTGAATTGATCAAGCCTGCTGTATAATAGTTTCGAGGGGATTACGGCTAAAATTTGCCGACCAATTCCAGCCCCAACATTGAAGCATGCCTCGGAATGGCCATGTTAAGGGGGTTCTTAGGTGCTACTTGGATGACTGCCACAACGTTTGGAGGGAATGGGAAAGCGTCGAGGAACTGGAGTTTAGTACCTCAGGGTATGGTACATCCGCAGGAGCGGGCAACCCCACACCCTACAGCTAGCTCCTTACAGTTGACAGGCTTAAGGTAGTCGGAAGAGCTGGGGATCGATTAGATTTGTATGCGTAACAAAGTTGGGTGCCTAGTCGTGACTATTGCTGCCGCAGAGAATTTGGAAAGACAGAAGGAACAAATCTGTTGTAGCAGATTTGACAGCCTCCTGATCGCTTCTAGCAAATCGGCTAAGAACATAAGCCAAATGCAGAAGAAAAAAAACGAAAAAACAAACAAACAGACAAACCTGTTATGGCAACAAGAATCACGTAGAGCTGAAAAAGGCGGTTCCTCTTGAAGACAAAACCGAAATAAACAGGAAAAGCGAGAGATCTAATATATAGAAAGTTCAGTTTGCAAAAAACGCTCTTTGCAGGGAAGCTTCGTTCCACGAAGCTCTACAGTTAGTTCCAATACCACATCCTCTTAAATTCCAAAATTCTTGCTTCAACAAATGCATGAAAAATGAAATCACCAAATACCATCAACATCCTCCCTTTTGTGCTTGCCCTCTTCTCCAAATTCTGGAATTCTTGCTTCAACAAATGCATGAAAATGATGACCTTAGCATGTTGCCAAACTGACAACAATGTAGAGACACATGTTTACCAGATCTTTTGTTAGTAATTGATCTGTACCTTATGCTGTCCTCATGTATGTTGAATTCTAAGTTTACTAATTGACAGTACGCTTTTCCAATAAGTTGTATAAGTTCGTAATTGAAAAGCTTAAATATAGTTCCAATAAGTTGTATAAGTTTGTACTTGGAAGTACGCTTCCAATTTCTATGATTCTCATCATCATTCTACATGACTAAGTCACAAACACGAGAGTAAACTCTTTCCATTGCAAGGCATATTGCTAGGGATTTAAGACTGAACCTACCATCGCTATAACTAGCGAGACAATGATGGTAAAAGATCTGGAATAAAATCTTTTTGCTAGGAACCTTTAATTTGATGGTTTTGACATATCTTCTACAATAAAGGGGAGCATTTTCCCCTCAAAGTGTATCTGAATGCAGAAAGTAAAGAAACCATTTCTCGAGGGCAGAGACTCATCTCTTTGAATTGGATTACATGCTTGCCCCTTATCACTGCCAGCACACCCATGATTAAAGTTCATTTCCAGTTTTGTCACGCTCCTCAAAGCTTAATAAACAGTCCTGCAGAACATTTAAAATTAGATTTCATACTACATACAGAAGTCAACGCAATTTTGTTTATAGCAGCTTTCCAAGTCACTAGACCATCGCTGTAAAATGCCCATTCTATTCCATAAGAAAAGCACTAAGTTGACATACAATGCATATGCAAACAACTAAAGAAAGAACATTCAGAAGACCACTGAGCAAACAATGAAGGCAAAAACAGATGGGAAGCTGGCCAGTAATTTCAGCACAGGCATCAAAACCAAGCCTTTTATAACTTACATGGCCATTGCTATATTGGCATGAAGTGTAGAAACTTGCTACTAATGTACTATTATGGTCCTTACGGATCTCAGCTAACTCTTCCAAGTTGTTTCTGACGTGATGCTTTATATGTAAAATCTCAGATGCTCCAATCTCCATACACTATATATTCTTTGAGCATGCCAAATGAATTGGTGATTGCAAAACATCAGGACTTGATTTATGTTGTTCTTAGGCACTAGAAACCGCTTCTCTATTCTTAAAAGGTGACATCAAGCATGGACCATATTTATTAAAAGATCTGATTCTTGAACTAGTATCAAAACCCTACTAAGAGTTTGATCGTTATGTTCGAGAAAATAAAAGTTTCAGGATACAATCTTTTGCGTGCATTAAGAGAACCACATAAAAAGTAAAAAGACATGAGTATCAAATATTTACCACAACTTCCCCATTATCTGATAGTAGTATCGTTGATACAATAGCCTTGTCAAGATGGATCAGCCATCCCGCTCCAACTGAGAAATGTTGCATCTCCAAAACATTTAAACGTGACCATAAACCTTCTGGTAGGAATACTTCTTCCACTAAAATCCTTTCAAACCTCTCTGTGCCTTCCAAATGTAATTCCTTTACAGGGCATTTTATTGCGTCCTAAACAGCAAAAAATGTAAGATGTCAGGATTTCATAGACCAGCAGGATATCCTTCTGGACTTGCATTGAGCAAATATAATGGAACTTTTATCGAAAATTCAAGACAACATGCCTCGAACAAGCTTTGGCTATAACTTTGATTTTGCTAGGGTCTCGTGGAGTCAAAAAGTAGAAGGCATTATACAACAAGTACCTCAGAATTCAATTTATATCCTATTAGTGTGTATTTGATAATCCATATTTTTTATAAATAGAGCAATGGAAACTCACTAAGGCTGTATCATTTGTAGCTCTGAACTTCTGTGCATGCCAGAGGCCATGCAGCTGAGAAGCTTGTAATGGAGAATTGACTGCAAAGGCTGATCCAGTTGCAGAACAGACACCCAAAGATTCTCCATTTCGGAAAGGACCGTCCCACTCCTCCCTATATACACTAATCCCTGATATGCAAGGAACAAGGTTTTCACCAACATTTAGTTGTTGCAGAAGTCTTGTACGAATCCTTTTAGGTCCTTCATGTACAAGGCAGTGTTCAATCTCCCAAAATCTTCCAGTGGTTTTATTTGTTTCTTTCCTCCAGACAGCAGCATATGAACCACTAGAGTGATATGCAAAGAAGCCTGAGCCAGATGTTACTTTTTCTTCTACACTATGAATTGTAGCTGCATCTGCTTCACAACCAACAGTAGGATAAAGCCTAATATTTTTGCGCAGAAATGAAGCAGGTTCCTTAGCTAATGTGGGGCACTGAGTTTGCCAATCAAATACTTGCACACCCCAATCTCGGTATGCTTCTGGGACCACTGATGTTGGCAGCTCCAATGGTTTTCCAGTATGGTCAAAATCTGCAGAATAACCATTCCACTCCCCAGAAGCATGATGCATAAAACTAGCCCATCCAGTAGGAGTGCTGGTAGCTACAAACGAATAATTCCTGCTTTACTTTCTGACGAACATTATATATAGAAGAATACAAAACAAATTTGACAATATAATAACAAATTGCAGGGTGAACACATGCCAAAGTTTCTATTGTAGATTCTGTATACGAACATAAATGTCTATAAGTTGCCTTGAACAGAAAGGAATAAACAGTTGCTAGACTCACTTATGAATGTGAGTATGCAAAATAAATCTATAATTTACCTGGCAAGGGAGGCTCCTTTATCAAGCTGCAGGTGGCAATACCGCTGGTTTTGCGGGAACAAACAGAGATCGCATGCTTATTTGTTATAAATGCTCGGCTTTCATTACTTTTGCATAGCCATGGATTGCAAACCAGTCCCAAGGACGCAGCCATGTCTAAATGAACCAAGGAGGACGACCATTGTTTCAATATGTGGACAACATTTCCCTATCCATGATCCTTTGACATTGCTTTTCGATTACCCATCCTACTGGAATGTCAAAATAGGTCAAAAATAGCATTCCCCCCGAGAATGTCACTAAAAAACACTCATTTTGGATGTTAATATTTTATTTCATACGTCAGGTTTAAGTTTTATTCCCCACCATTGATCTGGTGGATATTCTTGGTATTGTGCCACATCAATGGCCATTAGAAATTTGAAAGAAAAAATGTATGGCAATGTCAATAGTGTAGAACGAACCCATGGTTGAGACAAAACAAATAAAAAAAAAGAAGCTCCCAGCTTCACACAGGTCGGCCCTCCAACAAACCTATGGCTTCAAGGAACCATAGCTATGGCATGTCCTGCCATAGTATAAACCGTCCTGCCATAGTGTAACTATGGCCATCCTGCCATAGTATAAATTGGACAGGCACAATCCGCCCATCCGTAAAACAGAAAACCATCCTCAAATCTGGGTCGCAATCAGATACCTAAGAAGCGGATTTAGCTACAACCTAAGAACCTGGGTAAACATCGGCTTCCTGAAAAGCAGATCTATCTACAACCTTGGCTCACAATCTGTAGAACGGGAATTCCAACACTTTGCAAGAACTATGGTAGCCGCGTTGGGAGGCTATGGTGATGGATTTCTTTGATGGAGATGGCGATGCAAATGGAGATAGAGATTGATTTCTGTACGAGATGGAGAGCGATCCATGATTGGTACGCGCGTATCTACAAACAAACCTCTACATTCGTTTTACCTCATGGGCACTACAAAGGACAATGCCTTGAAAGCACTAAAAGTGACAGCTTCTAGTCTTCTCAAGCGAAGCATTGGTCCAGATATTAGAGTTGCAAAGAGACATAAAACAGTATAGCTGGATGTTTTGAAATGATAATTTCTGTATTTATTACTATGAGAACTAAGCCGTATGAGTCTATGAATGTAAATATGAATTATGTAAGTGTAAATGCCCAATCTTGGTGTCCATGAATGTAAATATGAATTATACATATGAGATCTTGCTTTTACCAAAAAGGTTCCTTCCTCAAATGGATCCCGGTGGCATCGATGATGGTCTCAGCCAAGGTCCCGTGCAAATGAATGCTCGAGAGCGAATGGTTTTTGCGGCGGTGATAGGAAGCTATATGCATGGCTCACATATGCATGATGAACTTTAATACATGGATGAGCACACATGTGCGCCAGAGAGGACGACATTGAAGGAAGGAAGGTGTATTTTTATGTAGGAGCCTAACAACTTGCTTCTGATGTATGCATAGAGAGCAACGCATTGAAGAGCGACATCTATACTCCTCTCCTCATGCCGCCCATCCTCTACTCCAAGGAGCAAAGACATTAGTTGTGAGCGATGAAGCAACTTGGCCCCACTCTTTGCCAATGCAAAATACTGTAGCCTATTGAGACTAAAAGATCCGTGTCTCAGGATAGCCCTCGAGATCAAGCATGTAGAGTCTTTGGAGTGAGGCAAGAAAGAATGCAGGAAGAGGAAGGTCAAGACTACTTGAAATATGGCGAAGCTATAAAATTTATGGTAAATTTGAAAACTCAAGATTTGAGAAGGTAATCATGTTTGAAGTAGTTTCGCCCAAATTGTAATTTTAATAAAAAAAATATTAAAAAATAATTAATATTGTCCATGCCAGCCACATTTCAGTATTTACATTTTTAGCAAAGTATTTCCCCAGTAGAGCTCAATTGTTTCTTGTATATCATTAGCTTTCAGGGCAATTGCTTTAATTCTTTTCTGATTTCTAGATAATGGAGTGCATACTACAAGTCCATACTTGAAGATGATGTTGTAGGCATTGCAAAGGACAATACCTTGAAAGCACTAAAAGTGACAGCTCCTAGTCTTCCCAAGTGAAGCATTGGTCCAGATACTAGAGTTGCCAAGAGACATAAGACAATATAGCTGGATGTTTTGAAATGATAATCTCTGTATTTATTACTAGGGGAACTAAGCTGTATGAGTCCATGAATGTAAATATGAATTATGTAAATGTAAATGCCCAATCTTGGCGTCCATAATTATATATATGAGATCCTGGTTCCTTCCTCAAATGTCCCATTTAAATTTGCATGGCAATACAAATTTGTATGCTAGCACATGGGGATCTTTTGGGGATAGAAAACTGTAGCCAACACATTGTCTCATTAATTCTGTAACATTCGTCAGTTTGAGTACTTACATTGTCTCATTAATTCTGTAACATTCGTCAGTCTGAGTACTTGCATTGGGAAATGGATGCATATTTTCTGAGCTCCGTTTGCTTGGTATTAAAGTTGCATGCATATTGATTTGTTTACAACAAATATAGATGCTTCTTAAAGTATAAACAATGAAAGTTCTTTATCCAGAGATAATAGACCCCTAGACTGTATTTTGGATACTATCATCTGGCAACATGTGAGGGTTTGAACTTGGAATACAAAGTACTTGGAATTCTCTGGTCCTAAAAAATATCTGTTTATGTTGAAGAATAGTTCCAAGACAAATGTCTAAAGACATTGATTTGAGAGTTCTAATGACAAAAAGCCGTGATCTAAACATAATTAAGCTATCTAAGTCTGAAAATCCTGTGATTTAGCATGTGGTTGCTTAAAACATTTATGCTGCAAGTTCTTCTTCGCTGCCAATTTTTATGCAAACATCAAGACCTCCTTTGCCCTTCATCCGTTTAGTTCTAATTTGTGCTTGAATATTTGTCAAGTAAAAGGGCACGTATGATCTTGGATGTTCTTCATCTATTAATTCTTAGACTTCCATAAGCGCATTTTGATGCGAATTTTGGCAAGAAAAATGCCACAGAATGTACTGCTTTTGATCCATTCTATTTGCATGGTGGTATGCGTTCTAAGTCTTCCATTGCTCCTTGTGAACATCCAAATCCAAATAAAAATAATAAAAATCTATCAAGATCAACATAAATATTCCTGTCTTAAGTACAATGTTTCATAAAAAAAAAAAGATCTAATCTGCTCTAAATACAAAATCCTCACCAAAATCATTACAATGTACTCTCTCCATTGTAAATAATGGTTAGCATTATAGCATAGAACCTTGTTTAATCATAGATTTGAACAGAGAGTAAAAATATGATACCTGCAAACTGTCTCCCACATTTAGGACCAGAGAATCCAAATCCTTGGAATGCAAGTACTATCAATTCTGAATATTATCATAAAGAATTACCAATTGAATCATAAAGAATTGCCCATTGAATTATAAAGAATTAGGAAGAATATACAATTGATGGCAGAATAGATAATGATGGTTATAATTTATAATGGATGGTTAGAATATACAATTGATGGTTAGAATAGACAATGCAGACTAACAATGCAAAGTACAATGCAGACTGTTTAACAATCAAAGTACAATGCAGACTATTTCACAATGTAGACTGTTTAATAGACAGAATGTGCCATTGAATCCCACAGACCTTGTTGGTATATTTTTCAATGGTGGACTTCCCAACCTGGAACAAGTCTCGCATGCGTCTAGTGCTCATGCTGCTACCCAACCTATATAAGACAATCTTGATCACAGTTCTTATGGCAGTCTTACCTTTCGGCCAGGAATGATCAAATAAGGGGAAAGGAGCTCCACCAATCTCTCAAAGCTAGCAACATCCATCTTCTAATATTCTTTCCACTTTAAATTTAAAATAGTGAAGTCATATTGCCAAGAATGGCGTTCAATAATCTCATTAAACATGGGCGCACAGGAAAACCAAAATTCTAGCCCTCGAGGCATGTGGTGATGTAAGACCTTAAACACGCTACTTGGTCCCGTACGGTTCAGAAACACAGCCAATATCGGTCTAGTAATGGGGACCTTAAAATTCCATTGTCTCGAGGTCACGGGTCAATTATGACCAATCGGTCCTGTAGTAGAGACCTTAAACCTGCCACATACTCGATAATCACATGCAAAGTAGCTCCTAGCATATTGCGCCTAGGTAGTGGATTGACTTCCATGTGATATGGTGATATATGTAGAATAAAGTGATGTAGAATGTACTCATGATGTGATGATGAATAGAAGGACGTCCTTCAATAAAAAACAAAAAAAAAAAAAACCCCAAAAGTCTCGACCTGGATTCCTTATTTGTTCCATTACTGAATAAGCAAGCACGATAGATACAAATGTCGTCCTTCCCATCTCTTCGTCCATCTTGCTTCTCATCTCAAATGGTGGTTGCATGGTGTCCAAGATGAATCTGAGGAATGTTGAAAAGAGGATAACATTGTTGGCTATCATAATAGCAATGGTCTTCTGCAACATTGTTGGCTATCATAGACAACTAGCTAGAAACTCGTGAGCCAATGTCATTTGTTAAATACAATGTTTTAGAACTTAGAAGAATCTAGTACAGATGAATGCAAATTCTAAAATAACTATTTACATAAGATATAAAAGCATAGTTACTATCCCAATTCATAGAATCAGGAAGCAAATTTTAAATCAGGATTTAGAATCAGAAGACAAATTTATAATTCATAGAATCAGGAGGCAAATCTAACCTGTCAAGCTTGATCTTTGGCTTCCAAATCTGCATCAACATTTGGCTTCATCCTGGAATGCCTAAGTTTATCTAATCCATTAACCTAAGTATCTCCTGAATGCCAGAAATTAAAATACCTGGAATCATGAGCAAATCTAAAGTTATTTCTCGCTTTCAAGTTTCAATTCCTTCTTCTCTGATGGTGAGAATAAAATCTAGTACATCTGACGAATGTTTGATTAGAATCATCGAGAATCGTCGTTCTGATCAGAGTGTTCTTAACCGCGATTAAAGCAGGTAACCCTGGTTACCCCTCTGCTTCCGCAAAATTAGAATATAGAAAAATGGCCTCCGATTATATGGATGGTCCCCACCCCCAATGGCCTCCACATTTTGGGGGGAGGGGATGTAAAAAGTGCAAAAAAGTGGCCATGTGGCCACCCCTATTTTCCTATCCATGATCCTTTGACATTGCTTTTGGTCGATTACTCATCCTACTGGAACAGAATAGCATTCCCCCATGAGAATGTCACTAAAAAACACTCATTTTGGATGTTGACACTAGACCTGTCTCTAGAACAATTCCTGATCCATGGACCAGAACTGGTCCACATGACCTCTGCCACTTAAACCCACGTAACTCACGAAAGAAATTTCAATTTTATAATATACCACCGTCATTTTAGTGCTACTTTTCTTAATGACCTCACGAGAATTTCAAGACCAATGAGTCACCTATACCTTGTGGTCGATCGAGCTGCCTTCTTCGATATTTCTAGCATAAAAAGTGACCTAAACCTTGCCTTGCTAAAGTTGGAGGTATTTGCACATTCATCATAGAATACATTGAGTTTTATGTTCCCATATTTTTCTTGCTATCATTTGAAATGGTGGAAACGCCAAATCCTATTTTAGGTCAAACACTTGAAGTTCAAATTTTTTTTTTTTTGAAAAATGACACTTATATTAAAGAATGGCAATGATACAAGGCGAGTAGTGAGGAAAAGAATGAAGGGACAAGACACCTCAGCACTCCATACTAAAAACTTAGGCGTAAACTTCAATCACCTCTAGTAATCCTTTGTACAAACTCCCCATTACATTTACAATGTGCAAAATATCTCGCGGATGCAAAACTTTGTCTCCTCTCCGAGTTCAAGAATGAATTTACTCTCTCATTATAACAAGAAGTTTTTGATTTAATTCTTTATTGTGCATGAGTTGCCTAACTTCTCCTGAGCTTTCATAGTTTCATGATTTTTAAGTTTAAATAAGTCATAACCTTAATATTTACTAAAGAATCTACTATCACAATTACGGACAAAAAGTATATGTTAAAATGCTCCAATAACAACCTCATAATGCCATGTGGAAATGATACGTTCTATTTATATCTACATAGAACATAACTTTTATCAACTTACATATAGTATAACTAGGGTGTAACCATGCAATTTTGGAATTCAAACATGATATACAACGGCCAGGATTAACATATTAGAGCATAAAAAGTTAGTTTTAATGGGTGCATGAAGAGCTTCTACGATGCGTGCAAATTTTATAAACCAACATTCTTGGACATAAGCGCAATTGGCTTCTTCATGGATTGACCCTTATAAACGGTCTTAACTGCCAGCGTATGTATTTGCACCCTACTGTCAAATGTCAGTCTTAGCTTACCCTTTGTATGTATTTGCACCCTTCTATCAATCGATCCCTGGCACCCTTTGTATGTTGCATATTTGTTGACTTAAATCAAATGTGCGGTGGCCTTCATGTCATATTGTTTTTTTCCCACATGCAATGGAAACTTTTTCCCATGCAATGGAAACACAGGCCCGATTATGTTCATATTTTGGCTCTTTCTTATTTTCTTCCCTCCTTGATGTCCGGCATATGCTTTCTGGTATTAGCTAGATAAATGGATTCCTTGGGGTTAGAAAGAGTTTCCAATTGTTGAAATGTTTGTGAAGAGTATGTATTTGCTCTAGATGCACCTAAACTAATATGAAAGAAGTAGATTTATTTGCCATTTGCTTTGGTCCAACATACATCCTTTTGCATAACAACAAGTTTGCTTCCAAAAGTCGCATACCAATTTGTCGCTGACTAAATTATTACCGATATCTTGGCAAAGCTACAGTGCATGCATTCCCAAATCATCAAAAAGAATATCAGCTCTGCAGATTTATTCAGTGCAGTATGTCCCATTTTGAAACCTTATGCGATGGTTCATGCGTCACTTTACGGTAATTCTTTTGGTTTAAAGGAAGGAAGCAAATCTTCTATGTTCAAGTTACGTAAGCTTCTTGAGGCTTCTTTATTTGTATGTTGATTTGTTGTTTTGAGGATATTTCTGTGTACCATTTAGAAAGCAACTTTGAATAATGCAGGGTAGGAAGGCAATAAAGAGAATGGGAGAATGGGAAGAGAGCACATTATTGACATGCTTAGCGGGGTTAATTATGAGGTATTTGCTTTTCATATAGAGTGGTTTTTACGGATATCTCTGAGGACTCATGTTCTTTAGTTTTTCTTTTCATTTCTTCTTTTAGGATTCCAAAGAAGGATAAAATTATCAAGTGCTTATGATGATGGCTTCGAGGTCTAAATGTATCTTACATGTGAATGTCTTTATGTTAGAAGCGTGACTTCTTTTGACAAGGTTTTGTCAAACATAGTACATCTTCTTACAAAATTGAAATATCTCTTCAGTGTTTTGAGTGCATTTCAAATTTGAGCTCAATTTGTTAAGTGGTCTATTTCAAATTTGAGCTCAATTTAAATTGGTCTATATGCGTCTGCCTTTTGTGCGGCCCATGTAGGAGCATGGCAGGGACTTATCATGTTTGGTCACTAACTTTGGAATAGCACTAAAGAATTCTTTATTAGGCAATAGGCTTAACAAGATAAGCATTGCGAGAAGATGATAACTTTTGTCAATCTGACAAGAGTAGTCTGCATTTTTTACAACTAGCTCAAGAATGATAGCAAAGCACAATCCCTTTGATTAGATAGAAAGGGAAATGGTGATGATTTTTTCTATGGAAATTCAGTTTTTCTTATTACATGGCTGCTACATGGTTTGCCAAAGCCAAGAACTACATAGTGCCCCCAAAGTAGAGGCACAACTCCTTTATTTTCTAGGAGATGAAATTCCTTCTCTGTGACTCTTTTGCAATGGAGGTAAAGTCAAGCTCGAGGTATATCCAGTGGTATACCAAGAATCAATCTCATTGATAGATCATCCAACTAATCTGTAATTATTGTTAATAATGATCCTGCGGGAACATTTTTCGTTTTTTGAGGAGGTACGGGACATGGTTTATTTGCTTTTCGATTATTACTCTTTGCAAGGTTTCATGTCATGGTATAATGTTTGTAGCTTTGCAAGTAGGATCTATATGATGATATATGGCTTTGAATCTTTGATGACATCAATTGCTTCTACCTGCAAGTGTCATGATTTGCATAGTCATTATTGTATGACAAATAAAATATACGTGAATGGTTTACATACTGGCCTAGAAGTTTAGACATTTTATTATGAGAACTCCTAATTCTCAATGTGTTTTTAATGGCTGATTTGGAAATTTAGTCTTACGCAGAGAAATAAGTTTGTGTGGTTTGAAGTGGATATGTCTTTGAGGCAAAAATAATTACAAAAGTGTCACACAATGGCATAAGAGCTCCACACACAACATCAGGTGTGCTAAAAAACCGTGAGTTTTGCATTAATTCATCCAACTCAACATTCCTTTGGTAAATAAGTTCTCTAATGAGTGCGGGAAGGGACTGCTTAATAGACACAAACCGGCCACTTAGACTTGCTTCTCATTCATCTCCATGATTTTTCTACAATGGTGGATGAAGGTAATTAGCGCTTTTATCGCGAACTACCCACAAAAAATAAAGGAAAATCAATTATATCATTTGGACCCCAACAAATTACAAATGCTAATAGAGATTGGGCTAGTGTACTGCGAAAGCTTATCACGGGATTAAAGCCGCCCTTCCGAGGGTTTTAGGAAAAACCTAGTGATAGAAGCCGGCAGGGGCTGGACAAGCGCAAGGCATAAGCGGCTCCCAAAACCCACCGAATGGAAAAGTCGAGAGAAAGCAGGCCTTCAAACTCACGTACTTGCACATCACCAACAAAACAACAACAAGACAAAACAAACCTCCCGAGTGGAGGAGGCTACGGTCTGTAGCGTGCCTTGGAGAAGGGGGGAGGGTGGGTTCCGCGAGAGGAATGGAAAGATGCTTGGCGAGGAGAGGAAGAAGCGATGAGATATTTGGCTGCCGAGAATGGCGCCCTAAAATGGCGAACTCCCAACCAGAATGGGCATGTGCGCCCGCATGCATGCAAAACATGCATGCTCGTCCCATTATTCTACCGACCAGTGAATATGTGGGATACCGGTAGGATTCTAGAATGGGACTACTTATAAAAACAACAAAATTTGCAGAATACCCAAGGACTTCGCACAAACTAGGATTGAGGGCCGAAGGTCCGCGGAGGCCGAGCTAAAGGCGAGGAAAAAGGACAGCAAGAAAGCGTAAAATTGGCCAAACCAAGCGAGGGAGAAGCCCCTCCCACGCACAGGAAACATAAATCCTGAGAGAAGGCAGCCCGATGCTTAGGTCTTGAAGGGGAAAGAGCCTTATATAGTGGCTGCGTCCACTCGAGAATGGTGATCCAGATGGCTCGGATCGATCGCGATTAATGCCATTATGACTTGGTGTTGCCCTATATTGGACCTATGTTTAAATGTGACCTTATTAGATTTGTTCAATGATATGCTCAATGATATTAACATGTTAGTCATCAATATAATATTCATGTATTCTGATTGCATGCTGAGAATACATATCATATCTGCATGTAGAAATTTGTATAACATCACTTCTAATAAATTTGGATATACTAATTATTGTAGCAATGCATGTAAGTCGCATATTCAGAACATCTTAAGCATCATTAGAAAAGCCTAGAAGTTTGGTCTTATAAATGATATAAGCGTGCTAAAGGCATGTTGTCCAAGAGTGTATCTCTTCCTCGAGTTGACATCTAATATTCACAAAGCATAAAAATACTAAAGTTAGAGCATCAAACATACTCAAGCGACTAAGAAATTTTGGTAGACAATTCAAAGTTCAAGCGCAAGTAAAATATATAACTATTTGACAAGTTTGAGGCCATGTTTGCCTTGTAGATACTTTGAATACTTACAACTCTCAATTGCAGCGATTTTGATTGAGGGGTAATGAGCGGCCAAGAAAAGGTCAGTTAAGATCCGGATAATAGGGTGGCTGACACACTATTATCTACGAACAGGATTCAATTTTGTATGTTGAACTTAGATTCTTATGATTTAATGCAAAACATCTTTAAGTAGCGAGTAGATTATGGTCAATATTCTTCTATAGTGTAGGCAGACACAAGGCAACAAAATCACGAGTTCAAATTACGCATGTTCTAGCATGTATAGAGCGAGTTGGGGAAAGCGTTAGCGGCGACGCCTTCCGCGCAAGGTTCTTGTAATAAAGTTTGGCGTCCTTCCCGGCAAATCAATGACTTTGGGAAGCGATGAGGCCATTGGGGCCTAGAGGTCGAATCTCAGGCCTCTTTTTGATGTACGATAGGAGCGCCATGGAGAATGAACTGCTTACGGGTAGCGGCGTGTATTTTGAACCATGCATTCAATTGTTAAAGCTAATGGTCTATTTTCCAGCATTGGAACTTGCAGTTGATTTTCTGTTGAAAAAATTCATGGTTGTCGATTTGGCACAACATGAGGTTTATTCCAAAGATCAATGGTCACAAATAAAAGATGTAACAAAAATCCATGAAGATGCAAAAATAAATGTTATAACATCGTGAATTCAAATAGGTTTACTATTTGCAGCATCATGTTTAAGTTGTATTTTCTACCATTGATCTGGCCGAAGATATTCACCGGTATTGTGCGGATCAGCCGTAAAGTTTGAAAGAAAAATGCATGGCAATGTCAGCGGTGTAGGAATGACCCATGGTTGACCAAAATAATATAAATAAAAAGGAAGAAAACCAATGGAATTATCGAATTTGCAGCACCCACCTTATGCAATTGACCCCCTCATCAAACTTGACAAAAGCTATGGCATGACATAGCTTCAAGAACCATAAACCAGATAGGTCGCAAGATCCTCAAGGAAGCTATCGGGGTCTGCACGAAAACCTTAACAGAAAAACATTAATAGACCAAAACAATACAAAAGCCAACCCAAAATAAAAAATACCAATTAAGCTCCCCTCATATTGTTTCCAATACAATACAATACATTGACAATACAATACCGAAATCATAGCCTCAACCACTGTCAAAAATAATATCACTCCCCATTTTTGGCAATGGTTGAAACAACCTTCGATAACATGTGTAATAAAAAAGCTAGTATTTTTGCCATGTGAGAGGAGCTTAATTGGTAGTTTTTATTTTGGGGTGGCATTTGCGTTTTTTTATGCCTGTGTCCCAAAGGTCCTATTTTAGAAATTCACGAGCCTTTTCTGGGCAAGTTTTTGCCTGAGGTAAAACTAATATAGAGGTTTGTTTGTAGATATGTGCGTAGCAATCATGGATCGCTCTCCATCTCGCACAGAAATCAATCTCTATCTCCATTAGCATCTCCATCTCCATCAAAGAAATCATTTGCATCAAAGAAATCCATCACCATAGCCTCCCAGCGCGGCCACCATAGCTCTTGCAAAGTGTTGGAATTCCTGTTCTATAGGTTGTAGGTAGATCCCTTTTCAGGAAGCCGATGTTTACCCATGTTCTTAGGTTGTAGCTAAATCCTTAGGTATCTGATTGCGACCCAAATTTGAGGATGGTTTTTAAATTTTATGAGATGGAAGTTGATTTATACTATGGCAGGATGGCCATAGTTATACTATAACATGACAGTTTATACTATAACTTGAGCATGCCATAGCTATGGTCATAAGCCATATAGGTTCGATGGAGGAGCCGACACATTGGTAGGAACTTCTTTTTGTGGTTTTGTCTCAACCATGGGTTTGTTCTACACTATTGACATTGCCATGTGTTTTTTCTTTCAAAATTCTAATGGCCATTGATGTGGCACAATACCAGGATATACCAGGAATATCCACCAGATCAATGATGGGGAATAAAACTTAAACGTGATGCCATAAAGTATGAATAAAATATTAACACTAGACCTGTCCCATGATGGACCATTAAAGAAGAGGGCTGCATTTGAAGGTTTACAAAAAATCATATAAAATCAAGAACACAAAAAACTAGCCAAACCCTTTCTAGGAGTTCATATATAGCGAGTCATGCTTCACATAAAAATATACAAAAATGTATCAGCTCCTTCTTGAGTTATGCTCTAACAAACCGAGTCAAGTACCAAAAGCTTCATGTTCACACAAAGTAAAAGCTGTCTTGATGCAAGATTTTTTTTGATTTTTTGGTTATAGCGTTATTTTTTCTACACGAGATATAGAGGCAAGGCACAAAAAACCATACTCTAATTAGAACTCTGTGAAGGAAGATGGAGCAATTCAAAACATGGCGGTCAAAAGCGTCCTCTACGCCTTACGAGAACCAATATTGGTTTCGGCGATTGTGATATAAAACAACAACTTTGAAGGAGATCAATTTTAAGTAGAATTTGGCACATAAGTAATTCTATGAGGTCCTCCATTTCTAGCAAAATATTTGTTGAGTTTGAATTTGATGTCTTGACTTTTTTGCTTCTAGAATCACATGTATGTTGCTACATGTGATTCTGAATTTCTCCTCAAAATCACATTATGAGAAAGTTTATAAGGATATGAAACCAATGCAAAACAAGCTGCGTGGAAAGAGCAAAAGACATGGTAAAAAAAAAATCAAAAACAATATCGTACACGCCCATTCTTGGTCCATAGTTTATTCAAAAATTGATAATAATATTTATATTTGATGCATCCAAGTTGAGTTTTGGGACCGCAGTATCTTGGACCACTTTGTTCACAAAAAATATTTGTTGTTCATTATCTTAAAGTTGTACTAGAATAGATAGCATCAATTATAGTATATCTTCCGTGTTTGTTCTAGATTTGTGCCCTAAGATTGTCCTTTACAAATGCATATAAAATATCTCATGTCTAAAGACTATTTAAAAAGAACTGGGAAAAATATAACTTTTACTATAAAAAATCAAGATAAATTTGCTATCTGCGGTCCGGTTATGATTACATCATTGGTCCATATATTTGAAAGTTTAAAAATTATTGATGGTGCCACCTTATTCAATTTTTATCTCAACTTTTCACATATAAGTTTTACTTGTATGATTCTCTATCACGACAAAATCAATTGATTAGGTTAGTTTATATAATTTAAGGGTAAGGTTGAGAAGCACAAACAATTGAGAATTTATAGAAATTTATTTACATGACCAATTGAACCTACATGGACTTTCACTTACACCTTTCAAAAATCATGTGTCGAAGCTAAAAGCCATAGTATCATTCTATGGAGAAAAATAGATAAGGCTAGTGAGAGATATATGCTCCATACAATTGGTCTAAATTGGACCATAAATAGTGATCGCGTCTTATATAAATTAAAATCTTAGAAATAACATGTTACTTTAATATGCGACTATTGCCAGAAAGGTTTGCATCCATAAAATATAATATACATGAAAGATAACTTACATGCAATATTTAATTTCACTTGGATGACAATGCTTTATAGCGATATCTGGTCTATGAAGTTTATGCTGAAGTAAGAAATAATGATTTCATGGTATTTTTCAATAAGACCATACAACCTATATAAGAGATCTCTATATATGTCATTTCTCACATTTGAACCATTTTAAAGGCATGTTTGGGGAAAAGTAGTGTTTCTTTCTATGAACCAAAAGCATATATGAAATGTTATGTGGTCTATTTATATATTGTCATGGCTAAACTTCACAACATCACTTGAATTCATCAATAAACATCACTAAGCAATCATTGTGGAGTTTGGACCTATAATTATAGAGTTGACCCTAAACAACCATAATGACCTAACCATATTTTACCTGGCGGAGAGACTCACACGAAAAGGCTCTAGTTCTCCATAGTTTGTCTCGCCGATTTCATGACTTCAGCTCCTTACCGACGAGAAAAATCAAGGGAGATCTCTTTGCTGCTACGCGCTTCTTATCGACATAAGCGGAATAGTGCCCAAAATCTGCTTAGCAAAGTTTGCAAAAGTAGCGGCATATAACAACTGGATCAAACCGGCTGACGGCGTAGCAAGCCATAGCCTACACTTGCTTGACAATAAGCGGGTGGTGATTGCACACGCAGAAAAAAGTTAGTTTAGCAATTGATGAGGGGAAATCATTCCAAAGCGGAATAAAAAAATTATACATTCTTTGCACATGCGGTGTGGCGAACCCCTGCCGGGATCACGGAGCAGCGAGATGATTCACAAAGGCAAGCGAGGAAGAAGAAAGCGATGAGGGGAAATACAGGCATGGGTATCGCATTGGTGCTGATGGATCCATCAGCGGCTTACTTCGCGCCGTAAGCCCGCTGCCTCTGAGCTTTTGTAAGTGCCTTTTACGCGCCACCATAGCCAAGAAACACCTCGCGTTCTTGCATCATATCGAAACTTAGGGTGGTTTGAAGAACTTTCTTTGCCAGAGGCGTCGGCGATCAACATGTTGGGTGCTTCGGGCCCGAAACTCCTCAAGCGGGGACACGGTGGAAGGACATCTACCGCAGGCGCCATGCGAGGGTTGTTCGGTATTGCCTCCATAGCTCCAAGCAGCCTTTTGCGGATCATTGCTTGCATCGGCGAGTATGACGTCCTTGAGAATAGGGGTGAGCAATGAGAGGTGCCTTGGGTCGACCATATCGTAATGGGTTTTCTTGACGAGGAAGAAAAGGAGGAGGAGTTTGGTTTGAGCCATCACGTGTGGAAGTAAAATTTTTCTTTTGATTTTAGGAAAAGCGAAAAATAGTATGCGTGTCAAGGCTGTGGGCTCTTCGGCCGAAATATTGAACTTGAATTTTTTATGAGAACAAATTACAACTTGCTTTTATATAGGTATTGAACACTCCAACATAATACATAATACAATAAAAAACCCGTGGACAATCGGATCCAAGCTGGTGAGAGCCTGCGTCCTAAGCATGACAATATAATGCAGTTCCACCCAGTATGTTCTCTTCTACAAAGAGAGAAAGAATAATATATAATAATTATATTTTTAACAGAATCACTTTGGCAATTCTAGAACTTCGAGGATCCTTAGAATCATAGCAACAACTTGATGCACGCTCCACGGTGTTTCAATGCCATTGGATGCGAGGACATCCACTTAACAATGTGCTTGAATATTGGAGCTACAGAGTGAACCAACGTAGGTTGAGGAGCCGAGCTATTTTTACGAAGTCATTGATATAATCCATACCCAGCCTATGGCAGAAGCAAACCTTTCAACCTGCTCTGTGCATCTGTTTGCGAAGCAGAATATCCATTAGAGATATATAATATGGGGTGTTCAAAGGGCCCCATAAGAAAATATAAAATGTTATTATTTTATAACAGATATTTGAAATATGTGAAGATGCGGCTTTATATGAAATGTGAAGATATTTGCCACATGTTTGAAGGCTTCATATTAAATGTGAATATTTTGCCACACGTTTGAAGGCTTTGCATTAAATTAGGTGTATATTATGGACCCACGTTTTGAGTCTTGAGATAAAAGACACATTTCATGGTCATAGAGTTATTTTTAAGATTGCTAAGTACTCGGCTATTACAATTTATCTTATACATAGATTAGAAGGGATCCAAGTAAGACTCCATCGAATTTATGCATGAGCCAGAAGGGATCCGAGTAAGACTCGATCGGATGGACTTTGCGATAGCATACCACGGTCCATCTCCAAGGAAATGGAAAGCAAGTGTAAATGTATTGGTGGCTCTTATCCAGGCAGAAGTCAGCTCGTTATAATCCTTAGCCTCAAAGGGCTTGAGAGAGAGTTTTCTCACAGGCCAACTTCGGTACATTACTGCATCGTGCCTTCACGAGCGAAACCAACTTCGAGGCGTGGATGAGTTTTAGTCGATGGATCTCAGCACAAAATTGTGCCTCCAAGGGCTTAAAGTTTTCTCTGAACTAACTTCGGTACGTGCACAAATCGTGCTTAGCGAACATAGCGGGTTTTAGAAGCGAGCCAGCGGGCTTTTAGAGCAAAAAAGGTACCCGGCTGATGCGGCTAATCCAAAGCAGGATGAAACGCCGAGCGATTGAATCAATACCTATTCCGGTTTTGCAAAGTTGCCCTTAAGTAAATAGAAATTTTTTTTACTCACGGAATAGAATACCTCTGATTGGAAATTTTGTTGCAGTCTTTCTTGAGGAAGCAAAATTTGTCCGTTCATTTCATGCGAGAATTTGTCCAGTCCATTTGATGCAAAGCTAAGAAATTAGAAGGTTTTCATCAATGGTTCTTCATCACCAGCAACCATCGCACCCATCAAAAATAGTTTGTGGTAAAATTATTGCTGTGACAAACAAAATAGAAATAGAAGTTGCGTTTTGGGTAGGCGTGCATTTTTTCGCGGCGACCGCGTGATGGCTGACCCCTCTACAATCGCGGGAATGGGGGAAATTGGGTGCCTCGATTCCACGCCACACGACCGGTTCTTCGGTGGATTTTTTTAGGGTAAAGGTTTTTAGGGATTGTCTAGGTTAAGCGCCCTTGAGGAGGTCTTCCGAGCAAACAAATGCGAGTTAGCGAGAGGATGCATGCGATTCGAGCAAACAAATCGACCAAATCACCGGGATGTATGCCGATTCGAAACAGCGAGATCGGAGAGTGGGTAGAGCCGGCAGATCCGTGCAAACCACGAGGGGCAGAAACAAACACGCAGAAGATCGGGCAAATGCAAATTGACAATACTTCAAATACATGATGTTTCAAAATGCGGTTCGACTTCTTCAAATCACGGGAAGTTTGGCGGGAAGGCTGTCCTTCCAAGCGTCGTTAGAGGTTGCCAAGCGTAGTTCTTCAAATCTGTATGCTTCATGACTTGAAATCGTATCGACAGAAGAGCTACAAAATTTATCAAAACCGACCAAATCCAGCTCCCTATTTCTGTATTTTGGCAGGGTTAGGGCGGGGCTCCTTCGCCAAAAATAAATCACCAGGTGGGAGATTTTTGTGACCCTTCCCGCCTATAAATACAAAACCGCGAATTGAAAGTGAAACCCAAATTTTATGAGACATGTCTTATATTACAAGAAACTATACAGCGGTGGCCAAGGCGTGAGCATTCTCTTCCCCAACTTCGTCTATACATGCTAGAACATGTAGAATTTGGTGCATTTTGTTGCCTTGTGTTAGGTGCCGCGATAGAAAGAATATTGACCATAACGACTGGAATTCTGAAAGATGTTTTGCATTAAATCATAAAATCTGAGAGTTCCAAGCATACATAAATTGAGCTGTGTTGATTAATAGTCTTTGCTCACCCTATTATGCTGCTCTTAATCAATCTTTCTCTCGGCCTTTCATTTTCCCTAATCCGGCTGAAAATGCAATTGAGAGTTGCAAATATCTCAAAGTACTCACAAGGCAAACATGGATGTCAAATAGTTATATATTTTACTTGCGGTTGAAGTATTGAATTGTCTACCCAAAATTTCTTAGTTTTTTTTTTGAGTATGTTTGATGCTCTAACTTTAGTATTTTAATAGCTTTGTGAATATTAGAGGTCAGCGGGAGGAAGGTACATAGCCGGACAACATGCCTTTAGTATGTTTATATCATTTATAAGGCCAAACTTTTGGAAGCTTTTACTTGTGATGCGAAGATGTTCTTGAATATCGCGGGCCTTGCGCATTGCTACAATAATTAGTATATCAAATTTATTAGAAGTGATGTTATACATATTTCTACATGCGGTGTATGCAGCGTAATACATGAATACTATCACATGAATTGGACTGATTGATTTGAAATCATGCTGCTTGCTAAACACCGCGATGCTTTGTGATACAGGGTTTATTTGCCGAGGCAGAATCAACTATAGGCTGCTATGGGAACTTGAAGCGTCCAATCACGCGTTGCAAGCTGTTGGGGGTGGTGGAAGCGATTTTGCCCACGGATAGTCACTGCGACATTATTGAAGAAGCCTACCGTCAACAATCACTTATAGTGCATGCTGCGAAATGCATGAAGTTCACAAGATATAAAAGAACGGTTACTCTCTTTAAGTTTGTCGGTGTTTCTTTTATCGCCCAGTATTCTCAAAATGTTTGGCATTCTTTGCGGTGCCAAACACGGCTGACATGGCGAGAACTGCGCTTTCAGTGTAAAGTGAAGGGGTGTGTGTCTTCTTGCCAAGGATTCTATCGTGTGATCTTGTGTACCTCGGGATGGGACACTCTAGATCAACTGCCTGCATTTTCTTACCATGCCTTATGCCATGCTTTATGACTGGGCTCCCGATCATGTCAAAGAACAAAAAGGTGGGAAGGCTGCAAAGCGGTGAGCCAACCATTTTTAAGAGGTTCTGGAAGAAGGCCTCATTACAGCATGTTTTCCCAGAAGGATGCATGCTTGGTATTTGTATAGATGAAAAAGCGAGGAGGTATGTGTGGAGGGTAACAAAAGAAACACTTCACCCGGCTACATTGATTCGAAAAGATTCATGTACAATGATGTGTTTTTTGCATACCTTTTTGCAATGATAGGTACCAAAGCTGTTTTGGTGAAAGCACGGCGAAATGAAGTTCCACTTTCGTGTGAAGTACAATATAAGAATAATGGGAAAAGCCAATAGTGCATTGAAAAGTCAACATAACCTAGGAAGAGGCGTGCTCACTTCTCCATTATCTTCATCCTTTTTGGAAGCTTTCGCGTATCAGAAGTCGTACATGTAGCATAGAATAAAGCGAGAGAGCAAACAGTCAGATCCCCTAATATTGGGTGAGTGCGGCATTAAACACTGTTATTTGTATCTCAAAGCGCAACAATAATGGTCCCAACCGTATTGCATAGAATAGCAGCTCGAAGCTTTGTATGGTCACCCCAAGAAGAAGCGCCCTTTTAGATACGAAATACAGAAGCCCCATTTCAGCGCTACACACATAAATGTACGAGAAACAAATTGAAAACTATATGGTAAGAAAATAGAAAAGAACAATCAAAATGCAGCTTTGAAAGACAAAACGTCGCGCAAGGAAGAAAAACATGAACAATATAGAAGCCCATGGCGTTAGCCCCAGCGAGATTGGAAAGGCTGCCTAGCGTGAATGCACAATCGCCAGTGGCGGATTGTGATGGGATTCACCCCCAAACTCTAACATTACAACTTATCTCAGGACACGCATCCATGAAGAAGCGAATGTGGGTAAAGCCTAAAACCCAAAATCCTGCGTCTCACATTTTGGCACCTTGGCACGTGTAAGAAATGTCTTGAGAAATCTCGCGATTTTACTAGGATGCACCTAGAGCTCACCCACCCGGTAATCTTGACTTCATCATTCTTTTTTCTTCTTCGCGGCTTCCTTGAGATTTACACTCAATTTCTTAAACTTCCATGTTTGGCTTCACAAAAGATTTAGCATATATCGGACCCGGTATTTAAGATTCTACTCAAAGCAACTTAGCGAGAGTGTTTCAAGACAAACCTTGCCATCTTAATGGAGACCTAGCGTGCTAAGAGAATAACCAACTTAGCCTCGGTCTGTTGCTCCTTACTTACCGAGAAAAAAGAGGTGGGGGCCAGGGAAAAACCAGCTAGACCAAGGCGGAGGGCAGATCCGGCTGACAAAGAAGTAAACTGGTAGAAGGAAAGGGTCGAGGGCGGCTCCGTTTCACTGCTAGCATTTTGCGTAGCTCTCCACCATGCTTCGGCGGTAGGCGCTGAAGGAAGGAGGAAAGAAGGCCACGGTGAGGGAGTCCGCGTGGGCATGGCTCCTCCTCAATAAATGCAGAATGCAAAAATGCAAAAATGTTCCCCAAAAAATTTTGACATTTGTAGCATGCAATGGAGCATCAAGGAATCTTGAAGAAGAATAGAATCAAGTGAATGCTTTATATATGTTTAGGAAAAACTCGAAATGCCCTTATGTTTCACATATTTTTCTAAGGTACGGCTTCACTATATGAAGCCCTTCTTAAGATGCAAGCTACTTCTTAATGAAGCCCTTCTTAATGGAACCCGTGAAAAAAAGTATTTTCTTTTAGACGTATGCAGGAATGACATGGCACCTCAATCTTGTCTTATAGTTACAAGAAACTTATGTGGCCAAGGCCGCCCGCTGGCATTCTCTTCACCAACTTCGTCTATACATGGTAGAACATCACGGAATTTGAACTTGCATTTTTTTTGCCTTTGTGTTCGATTAATTTCGCCGCGATAGAAGGATATTGACCACTTGACTTCGTTACCAAAGATGTTTTGTATTAAATCAAAGAATCTAAGTTACGAACATGCAAAAGATTGAGCGTGTTTGAGCATAGGGGAATTCTAACCTCGAAGTAGTTTATATAATATCTATGCAAAATGGTTATTCAAAATGCTGCGAATAAACATGACCATTAACCCAATAGCTTTTCCATATGGTAAACGAATTTATGATAGCCATCATGGAAGGTGGATTTTTTCCCATGTTTTATTCTTGAAATGCTTGGTGAATGATCCCGGAGAAATAGCGAAAGAGTCTTTGGATGATCTCAAGGGGCTGACAAAAGGCAAAGTCAGAGTCTGTGGGTTACATAAAAGGCGGATCTGTGGGAGTCCCGTGGAATAGACAATCCGGTCTTTATATTTTGTTTCAGTGCCATTTGCCATTTTGCCCCAAGCCCATCTTGTAGAGCCCCTATGCCTTCCCCTCCATATTATATAAAGATTGAGGTCAAATTGTAATTACATATACCACTTGAGGCAATAGCATTTAACTTTCCTTGCTTTCAAGTAGTAATTCACGTGGAAAATTTGAAATTACCTTTTCTTTACCCTTCCTCGTACAATTATCAACCTCCATCCCATTCCCTCGTACAATTATCAACCTCCCATCCCATGAGATAGTATCACAACTCAAATCTACTTATTTTAAAATAGTGTTGGCTATCTTAGTCAAAACATAAAGCTCACTCGTGTTGATAAACATTTACAAAAAAGTGTTTGTTGCAGCTTGGCACAAAAAGTGTTAGATTGCAATTTGCTTTTAGCCTATGGTATATTAGAATTTATAGAGCAATTGTTGCAACTGCTTTAGCCTATGGTATATTAGAATTTATAGAGCAAGGTGAAGACGTTAATGCAATTTCTGGCATGCTTCAGCAATTTGATTTACGTTAACTAGTTAACGCAGTTTTTAGCATGCTTGGCCATTTGATTTCGTTAACTATTTACCCGCGGCCCGACTATGTTAGCAATTTTTAGCATGCTTCAGCCATTTGATTTAAGTTAACTATTTTGCGCTGACTTCTTCATTATCTGTTTACCACACTGGCTATGAAAATGTTGAATGGCTTCGGTGTTGGAAAAGTTGTGATGTACTGATCAATTAACCTGGTTTTGCTAGAATATAGCGTTGCATTAAGCATTACGCTATAATGACATTGCAAGTGTGTGAGAAAATTGAGCTCAACATTATTTATAAATTTGAAGGCATATCGAATTTGAACTATCCTTATATGTGAGACATTTTGGCATGAGTAAAAGCTGAGAATTGAGGTCGAGGATCTCAAAATGAGTCCTACGCAAGGCTTAAACAATCCCATCTAATGTTTCAATATTTGCGGTTCAAATCCACATTTTCCATAACACCATCTATCTGTGACAAATCCACATTTTTCCATAACACGTCTATCTGGAGTCCCACTCCACTTTCAATAATCTGCCAGTAGATGGCCATCATAATAATACTGCTGCTAGGGTATTTAGATACTGCAACATGGCACTCAAATGAAAGTATATATTGATATGCCAAGTTAATAAAAGAGCATACGCGTACTCTTCTAAGCTCCAACCTTTTTGCATACATCTGAATCAAATGCTAGTTATGAGAATATTCAATGCTTACACAGAACGCAATGCACTGCCAATAGAAAAACCTCCCAAATGATGTTCAATTCATATACAAAATACAAACATGGTTCTTGATCTGCCAAAAAGCACCCGATTTATCAGCCCTTACAACTGGATCTCCATGATGCAAGAATCTTCTATAACATACCATTATTATTAATTTAAAAGACAGTTGTTGATCTGCACAAAAAGCACTCAGTCATTAGGAATGCAATTGATAATATAGGATGACTGGATTTCAAACAATAATAATAGTTAAGTATTAGTAGATTGCATTCAACATAACCTTAAATCACCTGCAGCGGCACCAGCTCTGGAAATGCAGGGTTTCTCTGCTCCTGAATCATTATGCTTTTGCCTCAGCTAGCCTTTTAACATCAAAGATGTCTAGACTTGCAAAATAGAGGAAACCTGCATTTTGGACCAGCGAGGCTAAAAACAGAGCTTTCAAATACATAAAGGTCCTCAAATCATTTTTCCTGCAATATTTGGAACTCCCAGATTCTCAAATTATGTAAATGGTCTTCCACTATTAAGTTTGAATTTTTATGCGAAATATTACCAGTGTTGAGTACGTATTATCTGTCGGAATTTTCTGGCATGGAGTCCTAGGAGAATAATGGCAAGACATCTTTCCTTATGCTGCCATAAGGCATGAATACAATATTTCAAACATTATGCCTGTACACAACTTGGAATGATAGAGTATCCATCTTTTTAATATATATTCACAGAAGCATCTCATTAACAGGTAGTGGACATACAGAAGGTATAGTGAGGTACAGTGCTGCGGCTATTCTGGCCTGACCTTCATATCTGAAACATACAAGTCTAGTTGGCAATTACATCTCAGGGAAAAACCAACATCAGCGCTCAATCGGTAATATAACAATTTAACTGTGGCAAATTTTGCAGCCCAGCAAACTACAGCTCTTCAAGATACGACTGAGGCACTTGTTTTGCCCCATTCAACCAAGGGCTTATAAAAAATGGGTCTTTTAAATCGGCATGCTGCAAAAGAGGCATCTGAAGAAATTCCAGATAATGGAACCAAGCTGTGCAAGCACAAACTTGCCCAGGAACTTGATCTGCTGCAGGAATCAGCAATGCCCAAGCGAATAGAAAATCAGTTTATATGAATGCCGGAATGAGCTAGTAACTGTCTCAGATTTAAAACAACACTGAAGTTATTAACAAATGGACTTTTTTACAGCATAGCTATAGTATGGGCAATTTTGAGGGTTGACAACTTCTTGTGAAGGCTATTTTTTGTAAGATATACATGTACATTTATCTTATAGATATACATATCTCAACCACTTACATAAACGTCTGTCAATGCTTCTCCTAAATAGATCCGAAGTCCATAGGGATACAATTTGAGCAGTGCCCCATAAAGGTGTGGACAACTGTATCAAGGTAAAGGCAACATTGGGCCAGACTTGGCTTGAAAGATCTAATAACATTAATCAACAAAGAAATGAGCGAGACCTTACTCTTAGCCTCCTCTAAATTCCAAAGCCTTATTGTACTACTTGCAGCACCTGCTACAAGCAGCGAGAACCTCGACTGCATCAGAATCACTTGATTCACGGACTTGTGTGCCCTAATAAACTCTGCAAATGTATATGTCCAGATTTAGGGATAGAATGGAAAATCAAGTTAAGGCCCCTTCTAGTAGTGAGCAGACCAGCACTATACTGCTTACTGCTAAGAGCATTCATTAACCATTAATATAATCCTCCATCTTATTCACATTCTTGCAAGCACTAAGTAAGCATTATGAAGCCACAAAAGGGAGGTCTATTACTTTTGGAAAATAAGCCACAGAAAAATAACATCCTGCGAACCGGACCAGGTTTGCAAATGGAAATGGATTTTCGTTCATCATGTTCCTTTCTAATGCAACCTCCATAGAATGCAGCAGGAAATGAGAAATTATTAAGGATGGTCTTTAGCAGAAAAGAGAGGCACTGCCATGTGCAGCCTCGCGCATGAATGCCTATTGAAGTCATGAAATCTTGGAACGGCCGTCAACACTATTCAACAAATTGATTTTCATAAATTAAAGATCTAAAACTTTTAAAAAATTGTAAAACAGATGCTCCAAACCTGCGGCAGAAGCAAAACCCTGGGGGGCTCTTTGGAGGCTATGGAATAGAGATGACATAATTGCGAAACATTTTACCTGAAGCTCTAGCTAGTTGTAGCTCATGTTAGTGACTATTTGGGCTCTAGCATCTGCAAACCTTAAGCAACCAAAGAAATTACGTTAAGAACCTTCTAAAAACACCAAAAGGAAATGAACCCCCAAATCCCCAAAATTCCTTATATTTCCATTTGAACACAAGAATCAACACCATATATTCATCTAGTTTACCAAATCTGGCACTAATCGTAATCCTGCATCTCGCAGACAGAGCCAAGCTCTGTTTCATAAGAAACCTGGAAAAAGCGAGTTATGTTTCTAGGGAAGTCGAAAGCAAAAGGCAAACCTGGTGTGCCGGATAGAAAAATCCGCAGCCCTGGCTTCGGATTTACCACGGATGTGCGGCAAGAGTTCAGGCGACCTTTGCCTCAACCCATTTTCTTGACCTATTTCTTATTTTCTAAGTGATTTTATTTGAAGCTTTGGTAGAAGCAAATAAGCCATAGCCAGACCCAGCACTGCGGAACCCAAGCGTGGCGCATTTCTGAACAGCAAGCGGTTGCTGAAGCTTTTGAAGCACGCTACAGATCCAGAGCAGAGGATTGCTTTGAAGGAAGGAAGAGATTTACAGCACAAGGCAAAGGAAATCCTCATCCACGTGTAGCCACCTTAGAATTCATCCAGAGTAGTAGCCACCGTAATTATTCCTGGGGAAAAAATATTACAATCAAACAGAAAATGTAACTGCCTTATATATGTTAAGATAGGACAGCCATATTTTAAGCCAACCGTGAAAAAAAAGGCCTTAAATGCCAAAACAAAAAGCCCAGCAACGCTGGGCATTTTCTAGTTTCTAAAAAACAGACAGTTTCTGCGGTACAATGCTGAATCCCAATTTCAGTACACGAACAATTTCTCGAAAATCATGTGATAACTCACAATCTATCTTGAAAAACAAAAACTGCTCTCATCGAAGCCTTCTTGCTTCCCTTTCCGATTCAAGAAGGGTAAGGATGTCCCCTGCAAAAAAGCAATCTTACTTTATCAAAATACAGATACAGAATAATTTGCACAAAACAAAATGGAACACAACAAGAGCAGATCTATACCTTCCCGAACCGGTCCCTTAACGTTTCTCATAATAAGACGATTCTGGTCGTCCAAAAACTTCACACGAACTTGAGTCACCTGACCTCGGGACCCAGTTCTTCCAATTACTTTCATCACTACGGCGAGCTTTACAGGTTGATCCTATAATAAAAAGAAAAAAAGAGCTCAGCAACAAAGAGGCAATACAGAAAAAATTTAATCTTCATATAAACTTGGAGATTGAGGATTGAATACCATGGCGGTAGAAGGCGCAACGGATCTTCGGTAGAAGAAGAGGCTCAAAAAGAACCCTAGCAAGAGCTCTTAATAAAACCCTAAAAAGGCCTAACCTAGTAACCTTTCAACGGCTTTGATTGGTCATTTCTTGGCTTTTCTGCTCACGCCTCTTGCTCGATGATCTTAGATTCTCCTCGAACTGCCATTATCTGTGAGAATGAATCAATGGAATCGCAGTCGGTGCAGCAGATAGTCGCTGAAGCAAACAGGTAAAAATCATCTTTCTTTGCATTTTTCTGATAATCGGCTGTGGCAAATTTTAAATCTGGCATTCCGTGCCTTTCACCTGCCCCTTTCTGTGATAAAACAGAGAATGAAATGTATTGGATTGGAACAAGAGAAGAAATTTGTATTTCTTGTCTTAAGGCAAAATAGATAGAAACATGCACTTAAGAATAAAGAAAATCTTTCTTGCATTCATTTTTTAACTCAAGATTCAAGTGAAGAAGCATATAAAATTTGTATTTCTTGAAGCAACTCAAACTTGGCCATTCCATATTTGGTAAGGCATCTGATTCTTCTGCAATAAATTTTCCAAGAAGGTAGGCCAAAGTTGAAGCTCTTTATGCCATAGTAAGAATGGTCTAAAAATCTGTGATTGCAAAACGAAGATCCATTTAAATCGTTAAAACCATGCCCAATGCATTTATTTAGCCAGTAAGATTCATAAGCGCATCTTTGCCTTGCAACATTCATCTATTACTGATTGCAATATTTTGCACTGGTCTGCATTTATTGTTTGATCAAGAAAGAACTAAAAAAATATGGAGCATGTTTATACCTTATCTGAAACGTAATAATGTAGTAGAAGCATATAAACCATGCTCAAGAATAGATCTAACATTTTTTCGTGGAGTCACTGCTTAGCAATTTCTATAACTTTTGCAAACCAAGATAGCATAGCTGAGAACAAACATTTAACAGCCCAGAATCTATGCCACCTAACCATGTTCTTGACTACCTACGGCAACAAAAGGAACTATAGAAAATCTTTAGAACAACGACTTGAGGATTGGCAATCCTGAAAAAGGCGAATCTTGAGGAGAAGATCATATATACTCAAAACAATCTTCATAATAGGGGTTGTGGTTCTGATCCTCAAAAAGCTTTTGATCTTCATGTAAAAATGCTAAGAGCTACTCTTTCAAGTAAATCTTTTCTTATCCTTCTATGGCATAAAAAGGTTGTAGAAAGTAGAGATAAACTCAAAAGGCCAAAATAGAAGGGCAGAAAAGAAAAAAAAATCATGACACCATAGCATAAGTAAGCCTTTAAATGTCGTCCCCTCTTCTATAAGGCGGCAAACTCTAAACCTAACAAGTATATTTCCTGGATAATTTAAGCTAGGTGGAAGAGGCCTATGAAAATCTAGGTTTCATCCGGAAAAATATGAAGAAACCCATAGATTTTGACCGGAAAACTTCCTGAAATTCTTTTGTCCTATCGAAAATTCTCGATTTCAACCGGTAGGATGCTAGTATTCCTAGGAATTTGGCACACACTAGCGGCAAGAATGCGAAATAGGTGAAAAAATGGGAGGGATGGAATCCGTCGTCCAGGTAGGATGGATAATTGTCCATCTGGGACGGTAGGACTACTGTCTCTCGGGGAACTTTTCCAACGTTGGGCTCGGCCTTTGTGAAAGGAATAACATGTCCCCTCGACTCCAAAAGGCCTAATATCTTTCGCCGGTTTGTTATTGGTGGGGTTAGGCCCCAATTTATAGCTTATGGCCGCCTTCTTATGGCAAAAATGTCTGCGGGAATATACGTAGTCTTCAAAGGAACCGTCCTCTTCAGCGGCCCGATATGAGCTCTTTATTATTATGTTATCTTTTGTTTGCTTGCTCCATAGTCCAAACATCAAATCCCTCGGCAATAGTAAATGATGAGCTATATGAGACACCTAAAAGTTAGTTTGTGCTCAAGGTAATTCAGCCCAGAATCGTCCATGTGGTGAGGCGGAGATGGTCATGGTGCTAAGTTTCTAGGCTAGACATCCGACAACCAATAGGCAATGTTAAGCAAGCTCAAGGACAATTCGTACAATATATGAAAATCGCATGAGTTGTAGATGGCAACCACACTACAAAAGAAGATCATTGTACCAATCGTAGAGACAACTTGACAAGTGTGCATTGTTTTAAAATGTATATCTTTTCACAGCTTCAAATCACGGGGTTTATGCTTATATAATGTAGTCACGGATCATTTGACATTATATAATCAGCTTTGTCAAATGGAAAATGGAGAACACCAAGATATATTTGTGTAAGTACTTGCCCTCAAGTTTTCTAAGCGGGTGGGGCGTTTTTATGCTCTTACGACTAGTATGAATGGGCTACTCTATGAAATGCATGGACCAATGTAGGACAACTAAGCCAACTTTTTAAATTTGACATATCTTAACTTATAAAATATAGGCCTAGTGATGAGTTTTATTGTATCTTGAGAGCTAAAAAAGGCGTTGGTTGCTATGCAGGTCCTAAAAGCCCCATTGAAATGGATTTAGGTAATAGAAGATGTAAAACTTTATAAAACTATCAATAAGTTTGTGTAGTGATTCAAATTTTAAAAGCTTAGTGGTTTATAATCTTTTATATTTCTCTGTAAACGGGGGCAGCGAAAATAAAAAACACTATAGTGCTCTAATTTATGCAGTAGAGATTTTAGTTTCTCTTTTGTATGAGATGTTGTGAAATAGTTCCTATGAGGATTCTACGAATATTTTCTCTTCTGTTTCAAGTTCCAGTTGCTTGATTATTCATGGCTCCTCTGCAGTTAAACATGGCTTTAACTAAAACTGCATCTATATACCATATTGTTTTATGGTCTGAGAATATCATACAAGATAATATAAAGGCATGCATGATTAAAATATCAAGGAGTTGATACCTTACTTTTCTTTTGTTTTATGTGGAATGCCCATGAATATGCATTTGTACTTAGAGTGTTACTTACTATGGTGCCTAAGAGGCTGCAAGAACTTATGATGTTGCAGCGGTTAAGAATAATAGGCATAAAAGCCAGGTTAAAGTTTTTAGAAAAGTCATATTCTGCCATAGAATCCAGCCCAAACTCAAAAGTTTTTAGAAAAGTCATACTCTGCCATAGAATCCAGCCCAAACTCAAAATTACTCCACAAACTCTTCTATCTTTATAAAGCAAACACAGCCAAGAGTCAGCAGAAGAATATAAAGGTTTAGTTTTGATGAAGAAGAGGGGATAGAAGAGATTTGAAAGTTTGGGCTTGGATTTTTGTATGGAAGAAATATCACCTATATTTGTGGTATAACAACATTTTGAAAAGAAAGCTAATTGAGCTTCAAGAGGAAAAGCACTATAGAAAGAAAAAGATAGATTATTAGCCGAGTTGGAGACAACACATTGAATGCCACCGCTTTGTTTTTTATAGGAAGATTCTGTATGAGATCAAGTGCGGGGTAAGCACGTCAATCTAAAAATAGGAAAAAAATGGACATGCACCTATTTTCTTGGAAGTTTTATCTTTTTCCTATTTTTTCGGTTCAAAGTACTTTCTTGGCCAACCTTGCTCGAAGAATTTGAAATTTGCTCTCTTTGATCCCAATTTCCTTGAATCTATTTGCTAACCCTATAGAGGCTAGCAATTCCTCTGATTCCCAGCTTCATGAGCTACAGATGGACATAAAAATCTTTGCCTTTCTAATTGACGGTGACAGATTAACCCCCACTCCCTCTTAACTTTGGAATACTCTTATAGCTCATCAAATATTTCTTGAAAATCTCTTCCATCCCGAATATTCATTTGTTCCAAGCTGTGAAGAATTTGAAACCCAGATCATAGATTGGTTGGAGGAATTTATTGGAGATGAATTGTCCGGCTGCGGGAATTTTTCAATTTCATTGTGATTGGAATGAACACTACATTTATGTGAAGGTTTTCTCTGCCTAGCTAGATCAGCTTAAAGTAAATGGATAGATTAAGCTTTGTTGCAATTGAGAGGTAATTGATTTCATTTCAGTCTAATTCTTGCTTTCCCTCTTACTTTTCATTCAAATTTTCTTCACCTTTTTCTTTTTCGGCCATCCCCTGCTTTCGCTCGAATTTTTCGCCCCCTTGTTGGATTCACCTGAGCCTCGTGATTATGGAAATTCAAAAGCAATTTAACCTAAATGCCAAAACTCTACCTTTTCTTCACTGCTTTTTGGCGCTTCAAGAAGATGGCCAGTCTCAATGACTCGCAAATTTGAAGGAAATATCCTCCAAAAGCTCCAATTTCATACCTTTTGGAAATTTCAGTGATCTTAATCTCTGCAAAAAAAATATGATGGATCCTTTGTCTGATCACACGCCGGATTGGGATAACTACTCCAAAGATCCAAGTTTGCATGGTTTTATTCCTACAATTGATCCGGACACTGTATCCCTGAGCCATGCCTTGATCTGTCAATGAGATAAATTCAGATGCTGCTTGGGATGAGATCCTTCAACAAGAACGGCCTCAAATGGGTTCCAAACCCGCCACTGTTCATGGTATTTACTTAAACTCTCCTATGGTCTTTGAAAAAATGAAATGCCTCTCAAATTCAGCTGTAAAAATTAATAAAACTGGAGTCAGTATTGCTAATTTATGGTCTCATCTCCTATTTTTACAAAAAGGCCTTTCTATTAATGCTGTTTATTGGCTAAGTTACCCCTTTATCATGGTTGAATGTAGAAATCAGAGATCAACAAACTTCCTTCTTCACAGTGGTTCCATGGTATATGAATAGAATAGAATAGTTTTTTTAACGTCCATGGAAACCAATAGGTCATGGGACCCATACAATGGGCTAGTACAATCATGAAAATTACGATATTTCTTTCATTAAATGGAATCCCAGACTTTCGATCTCTGATCTAAACAATTATTGTATGGCATCCATCTCTCTTTATGGTCTTAGCCCAATTTACTGGAATGAAGATTCTTTCAGAGCCCCGTTTAACTCTATTGGTACCTATATTTCTATTATTTATGCTCCCTATAAACCGCCTGTTTTGATTTATCCAAAGACATTCCATCTAATATTCCCTATATTGATTCCTTTGGCCAAAAAGCCGTTTTATATTTAAGATAGATTGGTTTCCCTCCTAATTGCAACAAATGCTTATCTAGACATTTCTGGTATGCTGATTGTAAGACAATAATGAATTCTGCGGGTATGAAAGAGAGTATGAAAGAGAAGGAAGGTTCTAAAGAAGAGATTGGAAGGCTTCTCATGAAGTGATCTTAACTGTTTCAGAAGAACGGATTGCTCTGAAGGCGCAAATTGGCTGAAGAGTGCATAATGGGAAGGAAAATAGGGCTAAAATTATTTTTATTTTTCATAATTCAAGTTCAAGTGGAAGAATCAAAAGCATGGAAAAGAAAGTAAAGGCAAGGAAAAATAGGGCTAAAAGAAGCAGAGGAAATGGACGGAAAGAAAATCTAAATCTAAGATGATTGATTACCTTTCCCAACGTCCAATTTAGTATATTTAATCCACATTCTCAAATTCCCCAATCGTAGCAAAAGAATATAATTTATTTGTAATCTCTTCTTTGTCGCAGAATCATGAAAAGTGCAGTACTTCCTACTGACCTGCGAGTTCTTTGATCCAACAAATTCTTCCAAGCCGGGGCCTCACGATATGCGAATTTCCAAAATCTATAGGCGGCTTGGAACAAACTCTACTATGATGCTAAAGATGGTGGGGAAAAACGTTCTGAGGCGAGAGCGACCATAATTCAGAAATTTGACCTTGAAGAAAACCACAGCATAATCTGCCTTCAAACTTGACAATTGAAAAGATTTTAGTATCCATTTGTAGATAATTTCCTTTGGAGTCGTGTAGATTCCTAGCCCCTACTAGGCTAGCATAGAAATTCAATCAAAGTGGGCTTGAATTCAAGAAGAGACCATGTTTTTCCTTCAGAAGGAACCAAGAAACGAGTTTAAACTGAAAAAGAGGGAAGAGACAAAAAAGTAAAGTAGGCGCATAAAATATCAGTGACAAATCCAGTGCTTTTTAGTCAAATGCATGTTGACAAACTAAGAAAGCAGAGTTAACATCTGCCTCTGCTACATGGGGAGTGGCATGGGACCATGTCGCTGAATGATCGTGTATATTACGATAAAAGATAGGGATGCCAAGCAGGAATATGGCGGCTCGAAAACTGAAGATGAAGCGGAGGGAGGAGCAAAATTGTATGTTGCTAATGAGGGGTATCCTTATATTTATAAACAGATTTTAGCAGGAATTTTCTAAGGTTTAGGGATTGTTACTATTTTGGGGAATGGCCGGGTGTTATTTTGCTACATATTCTAAGCGAGTGCACCACTGAACCTCTGCTTGATCAGCCGGATTCGTCAATTCTCTGACCGGATCGTATGTTGAGGCCTCGCGCACCTCACCGCTTAAGCTATAGTCATTTTTTTTATTGATTGGGTGGGATGGATCGCCCTAGGGTTTCTGGGGAGGCTGCTTTACGTTGTGTTCATATCTTGTTCTGACCTCGGATTACGATGTTTTGGCTCTTTGGAAAGCTGATTCGAGTTCTTTCCAAAGATTGTGTGGCATTACAGAGTTTTTAAAGGTTCCGGCTGATAGCCTTTTAGGCCACGGCAGTTTCGGCTCTATGGCGTCAGCGTCCAAAATTTTTACCAAAACCTCATGTATCCATCTTTGGTCGCGAGGGGCAAATTTAACTGCATGTTAACCCTCTAGCTTATAGTGAGAATGTCTTTCAAGGCGGTGATTTTCTGCTTTGGCACCATCAGTGCGAAGAGAATACAAGTGCTTTGAATAGCGGTAATATACGTGGATGGTGCCTGCGGCGCCCGGCGAGTGCCAATTCTAACAAAGATCCAGTCCCATCCACTTCCTTGGAGGTCCTCAACTTCTGGAGTTAATGCTAGCATGGGCGCTTCCATTGATTGGATCAAGAAGGACTTGTCATCAGCACTAAATGCGCAATAAGTGTTGCTACAGCTATTGATGTGATGATTGGGATAATAAAGAGATCTCATTGTCTTTTGGGTGAGGATTCTTGAGCAAAGGAGGGCTTCAGTTGGGCCAGTTACCTTGTTGAGATTTTTCTATCAGCTGATGTGTAGGAATACTCTTCAAAGCGTCTGGGTACAATGTGGTCCGAGATTGATCATGACTTACAAAAGTGTATTAATAACTTATTTAATGGATTTAGTGTGGTTGGTCAATATCTTTGGAGCATTTCTGGAAATGATGTAAACGGCTGTGGTTATTTGGTCATCTTGAATTAGGGTTGCCATCTTATAGTACTTTAAAGATGCTGGATAAGGATTCTTTTTTGATGCCGTTTTATGATCTTTGTGGAAACGTGGAGCAAGCGGTGACGCGTGGTGTGGACCCAATATTGAGTGATTATATTTTGTACGGTACTTTTCGCTACGGATTTTTCTCTGATGCGACTCACTGCTCTTAGGATGCCATGTTGGTTTTCTATTCCTAATCTTCTCACGATCTCTTGGTGCGGAGTTTCTTGCTCCGATTATTGCTAATGGTGCAGGTACTCATCTGGCCCTTCTATTGTTGATGGTGCGCTAAAATTTGTGTTTCTCTTCATACGGTGGTCTTCACTGATTGTGTGGTTGTGAAAGTGGCCCTATCTTTTCGGTATGCTGCGGTGCTCAATGGCCTAAACTGGCGATTTATTTCCTCAACTTGCTTATTTGCAAATTTTTAGGTGCTAGAGATGGCTACGCAATGGTCCCTTCTTCCTCTTAATGCCTCCTACCTTTGTTGTGTCCCCTTTACCTCTGTTGTCCCTTACGCCAATGCTCTTTTGCCTACCTCTGTTATTTGCTACTCCATCTACTTTAAAACCATTATCCCACGGAAGATTGTGCATGTACTCCGGTTTTGAAAAGGATGCTAGGAGCTAGGATACGAAGATCGAGGGAGTACCAAAGAAGCGGCATGAAAGTGTTCAAGAGCATCATGAGAATGCCCAAGGGATGGACAAATGTTAATTGGAAAAGTACGCCTTAATAAGGCTAGTCAACATGTGTCTCATGTCATGAGCGATTCTGATAATTTGCATGGAAGGGTGGAGCGAGGAGGCTCTCCTGTAATTACCCAACAAAATAATGGGGGGTAGAAGCGAGAGAGAAGGCTCTCCCTCACCAAGTGTTAGACAAAACAATGGAAGAGATTGGAACAAAGAAGGAGGCTCCCCTTGCGAATTTCTAGGGCCGAGGTGGGCTGACCTCCCTTGAGAACCATCTTGAATGGACATGGTTGAGGCTGGCTCTATTAGGCATGAGTGGAACATATTATTTGGCCACATGGGCTTTGTTGTCTTGGAATGTAGGGGTGGCTTCTTCCCAGTAAAGAAGCGAGGTTGTCTCTTTACTGTCTAAGTTTTCCTCACGACCTTTTGTTGCCTCCAAGAGCATAAATGCCATGCTTGATGATGTACATAAAGTAGATAATGTATTTGGATGGGACAATAATGTCTTGGTGTCTAGCTGTACGATGCATCTAAAGGCTGGTGTGCTACTTGCATGGAAGTCATGCATGGATGTCACTTTACTCAAAGCAGAGATAGGTTAGGGCGGTGGATAACAATCAAATGGAAAGATAAAGGGCCAGAATGGGGTTTTGATAAATATATATACTTTCATAATATAGACCTGCATTCGGTTGTGCTTTGTGGGCAACTCGAGGGTAAAAGTTCTCCGACTTAGGCCGAGAATGTTGCATGGTTGCTTTCGTTAGCGACTTTAATGGCGAGTTGGAAAGAGATAGAAGTGAATTGGCTACGAGAGTGGTGCAAGGATTCGGCGAGAACAATGGCTCACGCGTTTACATGATGGTCAGCTTATAGAGATTGATGGTGATCAGTCCTTTCATTGGTGTAATGGTTGGGCCGGGGCTGAGCTTATGCAAAGCTGATCGCATTTTGCCTTTCGGTAGCAGTTTTAATTAAGCTCAAATCTTGAGATAGCTCGTGTCGATCATAATCCACAACTTCTAACTAATGATGTGGCTAATTGTCATCGACCTACCAGGACCTACTTTAAGCAATTACAGAGTACTTGGAGGATGAGGAGTTTCAAACTTAGGTACATGTGGTCGGGGCTTGGTCTCGGGCCTTCTCACCTCGTAGGGGCATATGCGGTGTTGTTGCAGCATTGTCTGCCGGTGAAGTCATTGCAAAGAATATGGGAGAGTCGAGCTGCTGAAGCTAGAGGTATTGGTACGTGTACGGGGAATTAAGTTACTCAGCTTGTGGCCATCTTAGTGAAGAGAAAGGAGTTATTATCTCGAGATCAAGGTTATGGAAGCGTAAAAGTTACTGAAGCCAAAGTGAAAGCCGGTTGTAGTTTCCAAGGGCGAGGAGATAGATGTACCGGTTCTTTTTGCTGTTTGCAAGAAGGAAGCTTCGCCACTTCATACATTCTTTGGTGTTGCGAGATGGCACTCTTATCTCCGTCCGATTGAATCTTAAGCGATATCTTCATTATCTTTTTTCTTTTTATTCTTTGCGGCACCCATTGCCCGCTTTCGGAAGGACATGCAATTGGCGTGTTGACTAAAGCGGCGTCATTTGTGGCTCTCTTGAAAAGGGACAAATGCAGGGTCTTGATGGCTTTTCTATTGAATTCTTTTCGAAGTCTTTGGAATTTGGTTGGAGGATGGCTTATATATATGATGCCTTTGTGAGTTTCAAAGATTTAGGAGCCTTGATAAGATTTTGAATCTGGGTTGTATCTCTCTCATTCCAAAAACAAGGAACCCAGACTATTTAAATTTGGCTGACCTATTACATTGCTTTCCTCATTAGTACAAGATCTTTGCTAAGACCTTGGCGAGAAAAGAGTCCGAGATATCTTAGGCGGCGCTATCTGCGTCAACACAATCTGGCTTTCTCCCTGCGTCGTTGTATTCTCAACAATGTGGGTACCTTTGCATATGAAGGAATATATTGGGCTCGTTCTGAGGTCATAGGCGGTGTATCTTAAGCGATTTGGCTAAAGCTTCTGATAGTGTTGATTGGGAGTTTCTTGGAGAGGTGTCTTCTTGCACTTGGGTTTTGGGAGTCGTTCACAAGGAATATTCATGAAGCTCCATATATGGCGGATCTCTTGTCCTTTTTTCGAGGGGTGAGCCATGTCGGATATTTTGTAGTGGGTAGGAGTTTTAGGCAGGAGTTGTCCCTTAGCACCCTTGCTTTTCACAATTGTGGCTTGATATTATCGGCTCTTCTCGTGGCTACCAAGATGAAGACTATTCAAAGGCCTCCCAATGGGCGATGGTTCTCAAGAGGTATGTAACCAATATCTTTGAGAACCACTTTTTTTTGTTCTAATTAGAAATTTGAGAATCTTAGTAATGCTTACTAAGCTATTAGACACATTCTCATAGCATCGAGGAGTTCTTGTGAGATTGGAAGAAAAATGTACAGCTTTGTGGGCGTTGGTGATTACATCCCTCCACAGCCATTTTGGACTATGCATGGAAGATTCTTACATGGCAATATCAAAAGTTGCTTAGTATCCGGTTGGAATTCATGCCTCTTACCTTGGATGCTTTGGATAAAATCATTAGTAGATTTGCAAAAGCACTTGCTTTGGTGGAATCTGACTAAAGCTGTCCAAGCCGGTAGAATCAACGGCTAATTGTGTTCATAGTAATACTCATCTACATGAAATGCGCTCTATTAGCTCGCGGTGTAAGATGGAGGAGATTGTCGATATCGTCGAGAAATTTATTTGGGGTGGAAATGAGTTAGGAGGCGATTAGTCAAGGTAGCTTAGGCCGAAATACATTAGACCTAAGGCGAGGCGGTGGTCTTGGTATGTTGGTTTTCACCTCCAAAGCAAGGTGATAATATCAAAGTTCATTTAGGATGATTCTCACGGCTGCTGAGGTTGTTGAAGTCGATTAAGCATTATCTCCCATTTCATAAGGCCGCCATTAAGCCCTCCTTGGGCTTTTGCTTTATCATATGCATTAGGTATCTAATGCTTCTCCTTTCTAAAGGGTTGCTTGATGCTTTGGGACCTTTGTGGTCTCTTTTCCATATTAATCTGAGGCATGTCTTAGAAGTTGTCCACTCCATGTGGGGATTCCTTTCTGCGAGGGACAACACTCCGGAAGATGACATACTCTAAGTGTGAGATTTGTTCTTCCAAAGACACAACGGCGATGGAGAGCGATTGGTACTCGACACTATTGCAGCTTGGTATGAATTACGGTCATCATGTCATGGAAGCATTTAGGGCACCAGTTCTTGTTATGTCTGAGATGGAGACGAATGTCTGAGATCATATTGCTGCATTATTTACCCTGAGGATTAAGATTGCGCAGTTGAGTGTGATGCGTATGGGGTTGCCATCGGGATATCGGCCAGGCGGTTTGTAATGTACATTGTATAAATTGCTCTTGCATTCTAAAATCCTGCCTCCATCTAATAGGTAGCATCTTAGTCCTAAACCCACAATGGAAAAGTGTTTGGATATGGGTATGGGATAATTTTGCTTCATCCCAAGGTAGTAGTTTTGTGGTAGCAAGTGATCCATAGATGCCTCGGAAGTCAGCAGGTTAGTCCATAAAATGGATAATGGATTTGAGCTACGTGCCTTTATGCCGGCAAAAGGGTTGAGAGTAATTATTGAGCAATGTTTTTTCTTGTGTGGCGGCTTGGCGAGCATGAGTCTTGATTTGTTGACCCTATTTGGCATCGATCTAGCGGCAAATTTTTGCTTGCTATCTATCGATACTTAGCCCAAACTCTGACGAGCTTTCATCTCGCATGTGGCTGGCACATGGTCAATGCAGGAAGAGAAGGAGGTTGTTTATCTTTAAAGTGAATCACTGCCGGATGAGATTGTTCTTGATTGAAGCAAAAATAAAATTATTTATGGCTTACAATTGTTCTTCTCTTGATCAAGAAGAAAATGTCTTGTCTGGCATACTTACCTTGGTCATTCCTTTGTAAGCTGAGGTGAAGTTTATTGCTTTCGGTTGGATGGTTCATCCTTGGGTTATAATCTTTTGTCTTTGCATTTTTATGTTGCCTTTCTACAGTTTTTAGTTGGTGAATAAAGCTTTGTAGTCCTTCAAAAAAAAATAGTCATTTTTATTGGGCCTATGATTGAAATATAATCTGATTTAGCCTAAAGTTTTGAGGAATATGAACCTCTATGCAGCTTTGCCTAAGATTTTTAGAATATGAAATATAGGGGCTGAACATGTACCAAAAATAACTCAATGTTCTAAGACTACTTTAACCAATATGCCCGGTGAGCTAATGTAATTATTTTCTATCTTGAATCTATGTTTTTTTATAACAACTTATTCAATTGTTTTAGGGATATATTGTCTATGGTTTACTGAGGAATTGTTATTTTGCATCCATATCAATCCTCACGGTACATTATTTGTCACATATTCTAAACAAGGTGCACCACACGAACTCTAAATGTGTCAGCAGTTAGAGTCAATCGTCTGCGACCGGTCGATATTTGGGGCCTCGTGCACCTTTTACTAGGTTTTACCACTTATAGTCATTTGATGGAAGCCTATGATTTTTTGAAAATATATCTGATTTCCCCTAAGGTTTAGTCATCCCCGGAGCTACATATCGGCTTTACCTAAAAATTATTAAGAATATGAAATCTTGGGGGCTCGAACCTACAAAATATTTCAATGTTCTAACCAAAACTACTTTAACCAATATGCCAATGGGCTAAATGTGATTATTTTGTATCTTGTCTGTAAACATAAGAACTTATTCAATTGTTTTATGGATATATGGTCTATGGTTTTAGGAATTGTTATTTTTACATCCATATCAAATCCTCCTGGAACCCCCTGTTATTTTGCTACATATTGCAGTGATAAGTATGGAGGAAATGTCAATGGTCCTATCACAGCATGGTTCATCTAATTTGGAAGTGTTTTGGTCAAGTTATAGGGATGCAAAATGTGACTACTCACCCGACTGCGGCAAGGTCGAATAGGATTCTCGGATGTGCTCTGGTGAGGCGTGAAAGGAATGCTGACGACTTTGTTTGGATGAGAATTACTAGCTGGTGAACTTAGGGCATGGAGTAGAGCCCAAAAACATCCTTGTTTGCTCAATTTGGGCCGGTTTTGAGGTGGATCGGGGGTCTACTACTCACGGTATGCACCACATGCCTGAGTAAGATTCTCAATTGTGCTCTTGGTGCACAACGTGAGTACTGGATGCTTATTTGATCGTAACTTACCCAAATTAAGAAAAACTAAGCATTCATTCTACTAATACTACTTGATTAACCTTCGAGGAAGGTGACTACGCTTTTCTACGGATTGTTTACCCTTCGGCACTTAAGGTAGGGACCTTGAAACCATTGGTCAGGAAGATTCAAATTGATGCCGGAGTATCTTTGGACCTTCAAAGTGTTGAGAAGGATCGTAAGGGAGCAAGCATATAAGTTAAGAGCTTCGGATGGACTAGAGGTGCATCTCATGTAGGCCAACTCAGAAGTAATATTGTCCATGGACAGTATTGCCAGCTCGGCCGATAATACCCTAGCCTTTAGCGAGGAGGTATCACGAGGCAATTTTAGAGCTAGCTTGCATTTGGGCTAGCGCCAATCAAAAATATTGCAGAGTACTTTATCTTATGGAAAGAGACACGTGGGAGAGTGAAGAGCATGCACAGCAAAATCCTCACCCGACTCAAAAACTCGTAGAGGCCACAGAAAGATTAGTCGAGTCAATATGAGGTTAGTTACCTAGAAGAAGAAAAATTAGAAACTTGTACCAGGAATGGCAAGTACAGGGCGTCCTGAACAATGACTACGAAACCCACGATTTAAGTGGCCGGGGAAATATAGGTTTAGAAGGGACTAGATAGAACCATGGTTCTTGGGTGACCAGGGAGGCGTGTTTTTGAAAAACCCCACCATCCTTGGGGACCAAGAATTGGAAGGGGGGACATATGTTATAGACATGGGGCATGATCATTTAATAAATTAACAAAGTTAGCTAAGCTAAATATTCACTTTAAAAGTGATGACATGGCATGCTGCTATTGAATCAAAAGAAGCAAAAAAACGTTCGAGGGAGGACAATGTAAAGGCCACGACCATCAAGACTCCCTCTTATTACTGATTTCGTTTGTGTCCTCACAGACTGATGTGAACTATACATAGAATTTATGCGATTATTGCCCGGTATGCTTATGCTGTAGGTTTCCCTCGAAAACCCTTGAGTAGGGGGTTTTTAATCACATCGATATCGCTTGCTGCTCTCTTTTTGTTTAGGTCCCACATAGGCCAATTGGTCTCGCGTGGGCGCTAAAACCTATTCTATTCTATTCTATTCTTATTGCCTTACGGGAAGCGATTAGCTTTGGATTCGAGGAGTCTTTTACTTACAGGGGATCGATTTAGGGTTTCGGCCCCTTGGCTTTTTAATGGACCAGAAATCAGGAGGCATGGTAGAGTATTTAAGAAAAGCCCTTCTGAGGGTAGGGGAAACATAGAAGAACTTACTAATCCATTCACATTATCCATTCATAGCGCTTCTATAGCCCAGACCCCATTTGGGGGATATTCTCGTATTGACCCGGCCCGACTGATTGACCCCAGCCCCGGACCCGGTGACCGCTCTGGGAGGGAACCCGGGGAGGAGAGGGCCGCCAGCGGCCGGTCAGATAACAAAGACAAAGGGAAAACCTCTTCCGCTTAAGGGAGGGGAAGCGGCGAGCCCAATCTATGAGATTGACTCGGGAGATGGATAGAAGGCTGCTCAAGCGCGTTTCTGGCCTTGACGAGGCCATGAAGCGATTGGAGAAGGCAGTCGAAATGCGCTTGAGGCTTCGGATTGCGGGATTGGCCAGCGGAGATACAATCACCGGCATCCCGTGTGCTCAAAAAGGCGGTTGGCGGCGGAAGGCAAGCGTATTTCACCGAGATGGAGACCGCGTAAAGGCGGTTGGAAGGCGGGCTTACAGCAGCCCCACTTTGAGAGCAGCGGGATAAGCGGGGCCTTGCCGACTACGAGCTTCGCGTGGATTCCCTCCTCACCACCATGTGCGGACTATGGCGGTGACAAGCGAAGGGTGTTGAAGCGGGATCTGATGGCGTATTTCAGCCTCAAGTCGAGAAACAAAGGGTACTGCCGTCGTCACAAGCGTCAGGAGCCCTCCAGAAGCTAGCGAGGCGGTGAGAATACAAAGTAGAGGAACACCCGGGATCGGAGATTGAGGGCTCAAAGCAACCATTGCGGCCGGCTGGCGGCCTCCATCTTGAGGTCCATGAACACCTGCTGACCTTTGCCGCGAGTGAGTTGGCGGGGAGGCGGAGGTTCCCAGCGAGGGGCTGGCTCCCGGAGCTCGAGCGTGAAGCGCCTTGAGGGGCGGCCCGGCGCGTGCCCGGCCGGGTGTAAGCAGGCGGGCGAGACACCACCTCCTCCACCTCACCGCCACATACTTTCGGCGTGAGCAGCCCTCACACTCCACGACCAGCAGGCATCCCTAACAGGATAGCTAATGTTGCCCTGCGACTCGATGTGGCCGGGGCTTGATGTGAGGAGTTGCTAATGTGGTGAATGCGTGGACTCTCGGAGGAAGCGGGGAGAAGATCTCGCCAAGTGCATTGAGGATGAGATCCATATCTCGAATGGCATTGTTCCCATTGCGGTACACATTGCTAAAACGGCGCCTTAGGACTGGCGCGCAGATCGCGTAGCGTTGTTACCTTCGGTGGCGGACATGCGGGATGCATTATGAGGCCATCTGCGTCGGAAGTAGGCAGTGAGGGGCACTCTGTATGGAGCCGAGGATCTCACCCCGTCTGTGAAGTCCAGCGTGACAAAGTGGCCCGGAGTCGGGGGCGTCCGTGTGGGGGCTGCGGGCCTTGTCAGGGAAGCCGCGCACAGGTACGGCGCTTCGCTGAGTCGACGATCACGATCGCGTCGGTGCTGCCCCTCCTGCTCCTCTGCTGCTGCCGGTACCCCTCACGCACCTCCTGCTCAGCAGCCATTTCTTTGCTCGGCGCCCGCTGCTGCTCCCCACTGGCAGGCCCGGATCATGGCGATCATGAATGCCAACAAATAGGGCTGGGATGGTGTCTTGGAGCGCCGGGGCTTCCACTGGCGGAGAAAGCGAGAATCTTAACTCTATTGCACGAGATATGGATCTCATTTTACGTCATGGAACATGGGAGCATACGGGGCCGCAGTCTAGGACCTCGGGCTATACTGCATTTCGGTGTTCAATGAGTGCCGCGAGCCTTGCGAACATGGCGGCATTGCACCGCTACTCACCGTCGCGACCTTGAGGCCTCGATCTCGTTGCACAAAGCAGAACCGAGCCTGTCGCTACTTGTGGAGTGCGGCGTCGCGGTATGGCTGATGTGACACTCTCCTCATAGCGGCATGCTGCTTTCCACATCGCGAGCAGCCTACTATAACACTCATTTGGATGTGGATCGATTGGAACCTATAATGCGATCTATATGATGACATCACGGCCCGACCTGAAACAATTGAAGCTGAGGGGTTATGTTGCTTGGCGACTTTAATGCCATAGAAAGAGGCCAGAAGCGGGTTCCAGAATTTGACCCTGGCGAGGAGGGCGTCTTTTAGTGAACCCCTTGAGAGAGGTGGCGGTCAAGGATATCGGATAGCTGACCATATTTGTATAGCTGACGGTTGTTCTTTAGGTAGTATCTTTGACTGGTTATTTGTAATGGGTTGGCACAATGGCCGTCTTCCGGTTTGCTACACTTGTAAACCCGGGGAGGGCAAGGGGCGGCTCGGTGTGGTGGATGCTCTTTGGTGGGGAGTCACTTTGCACAGTTACTCATTTTCCATCGGGGCGGAACCTGGGGCAGTAGGTCGGACCACCTGCGGCCTGTTCATGCATCTCCATTGGGAGGCTTCAGGTGCACACTGCTACTTCAACACGGGGTGCCCAGTGCTGGACCTACGGCCGTCTGAGGGGACCGCAGCTCTTGTTGCTTGAGCATGTCTGGCCCGGGGCCCTGCTGCAACTCCCACACTTCAAGAACAATGCTGCGGTGACTCAAGCTATACGGCGGGCTGGCGAAGATGCTTTGGGAGAAGCTCACGGCGGAGACCACGAGCACTACCACCTTTCCCACTTAACAAATGGTTTTGATGATATGGGTATGGGAGCTCCAAGCACACTCGGCAGAGTCGCTGATCCCATCTCGCCCGCAGGCCATGGAGTCCAATCTGGCTCACTCTCAGAGCAAGAAGGCCCGGATACCTCGCGAGCATCGGCAAAAGGATGTTTGAGGGTCTCACTGGACCCGGCACCCAGGACGTGGAGAAGGGTCTTGAGCAAGCACACTTGACCCCGGGGAACATCACCTCGAACCCAATGGAGTGCAGAGTACTTTAGCGGTACATACGACGGCTTCGAGAGTAGAGACACCGATCCCATCCGCAGATAGGCTTAGCTCACGGTTATCCCGCGAAGGGATGTTATCATGGGCCCTCACAGTGTCCCAGCTAATGGGAAGGCAAGCAGTTTAGATGGCATGCGGTAGGGAACTTGAAATGGGAACGGGCCTCCAGCTGGCGGTTACTTTGTCCTCACGGCATTATTCAATAAAGCGTGCGAGAAGGCTTCCCTACGCAATGGACCACTAGCGAGTGGTGCCCATATAGCTGAGGGGACCCTCAATGCCGACCAACTCACAGGTACTATTATAGTCAGCTCTCTTTGCAAAACTATTAGGTGGCATCCTTGGCCGTGGTGACAATATGGGTAGAGGAAGCGGAGGTGCGAGCTCTTACCGCGAGCAGGTTTAGGCCCGGACATTCACCACATTGATCATATCTTCACTCTGTGCATTGATTGAGGATAGCGGGGAATGTGGCGAGGAACTTTGTCTTGCTACATTGTTCTCGATTTTACCGTTGACGATTACCCGTAACAAGCTGCAGGACGGTGCGGTGGGGACCCCACTGGACTTGCGAGGAATCACGTTATATAGGGTACATGCAGGCGTACTCGGTACACGTATCACATGTGGCAAATTTGATGTCCCGATAGCATTGGAGTCGCGTCGGGGTTGCCCCTCTCCCCCACACTCTTTGGCCTATACATTGTTGATCAGTTGGAAGATTGGCTCTCTAAGCATGGAAGCACATCTCATACATCACACAATCTGCGGCAACTCATATATCTTGATGATCAACCTCATGGCCTATACTCGAGGACATGCGGTGTCACACGGATGCTCTTGACACTTTTGCCAATTCAACTGGCATGCAAGTTAGCAGCCAAGGCTGGGAATCTTTGCTAGTTGCATGCGTCCGTCGGTAAGGCTTCCCACCTTCACTTACGAGGCAAGAGGTAGAGGTGGCTCCGACCTGATACTTAGGGATTGAGTTCTCAACTACCACCCATTGGGATCGCGGCTATCGGAGTTCTTGGTCACGGCGGGTTAAATCACTATATGCCATGTGAGGAACAAGCGACCATAAAGAAGGCCCGAGTTATGCAGCACAGGGCCACAGTCACATTTGTTTGGGCCTTGGTTGGTGGTCCTTTTGTACATGGGGCAAGTGTGGGGGTCAGGTGATATCCCTCAACACACGGAATGACCTCGGGCAGGTGCGGGGAAGGCCTTCTTAGCGGGCCTGGGGGTGGGGAGTCCGCGATTCGTGCGGATCCTACTCGAGGAAACCCCAGGCTTTCTACCCTTCAGCGAGTTTGCGTGGAGCAGCCATATCGTTTACTTCAAAAGGTGAGTAAGCTATATGGCTGATGCATGCCCCATCTTGCTTTGCAACCCACGTGATGATTTAGCGCCTGAAATCCTCTTTGGAAAGACAAGCAAGCTCGAGTGGTTCTCCTTGTTGCGGGCGTCGCGAGGCAAGCAGTCGTCAGTGGGGACAAGAAGATGTGAGGAGCACTTAAAGCATGCACGGATGCTACTTTCCTTCGTAAGCTCACGGGATGCGAGAGGCTCGGCCTTGCGTTAAAGGCAGCACCTTATCAGCGGCAAGTCAATCCCTAGGCTCACAAAGAGCCCACACGATACTTGTACGCGGTTGCCCTTGAAAGAAGCGCGGACTTATAGCGCTCCGTTACCTTGCGGGTGCACAGCCTCGCATTGAAGCGGGGCATTGGGCACCGGAAGCCACGAGCAAAACTTTGCAGTGTTGCCACCCGGTAGCGATTGAGATGAATGTCATACCCTCGGTCTGCCGGCCATTTGCCCATATCAGAGAGAGGTATGTTCGACTACTAGTACTGGCTTGACCATTGCATCCCGATTATTGACTCGGCGTCGGTGGGTTTCTTGGGGTCATACCTCGGGGAGGTTATGGATGCCGCGATTTCGTTTGTGTCCCTACGGGGCCGGTCTTGAACTTTCTATGCAATTATGCGATCTGCCCGGCGCCCAATGCTGCTAAAGGTTTTCCTCGAAAACCGCCCGAGAGCGGGGGTTTTTAATCCTGTCGATGAAATAAGCTTCTTTGCTCTCTTTTTGTTTGGAGTCCCATAGGCGAGTTGGTCTCATGGTAGCGCTAAAACCTATTCTATTCTATTCTATTAAAGAGGCATTCCTAGAAGAATGAGATTTTTACCTTTGGTAGAGTTAAGGACTCTGGTCGAGGCTGATGCACGATGTGGGTGGCTTTGGCGTGTAAACCAGAACTTTCGATACGAAAAACCATAGTGTCGTCCACGATCATATCGATGCTCCCATTGTATACGAGCCAGGACTTCATCCCTCGTGCCAGCGATACATCGCGTAGTAGTCCACCTAACTGCTCCGAATCCTTAAGTCATCCATAGAGCGAAACTGATAGAATATCATCAATCTATCCTATTTAACTTACGCTTGGTTAGGTTCTTTCATTAGAATTTTGAGATCTTGAGATCTATAAAAGGCCTTTAAGGCTAATCTAACATCACCAACCACGCTAATGCGAAGAGTGACCATTACTGTAAGAATTGCCATACGCACGATCCTTGGCTTGCTCGGCTCCTCGAGCGACCTTAGCTTTACAATTTTGCATTCCAAATATTTTAAATACTGCTTCAGCATATCTAGCTTGTTACAACAGTATGAACTGCTTCTCTTTATTTCTGATAACCTCAATCCCTAGAAAATTTTTTATTTTGAACCTTTCTTTTAGGATGTTCTTGCATTTATTTAGAACGTTCATATTGGAGGCCATCATTGTGCAATCATCTACATACAAGTTGATTCTGGAACCATGTAGCTACTTTGATTATTACTTCGCGACCAAAATTCAAAGTCTGGGCTGCAACATTGCCGAAATTGAGTCATTGTAGAATTGTTTTTTGTTCGTCTCTAGACCTATTTATTTCATTTTGTAGAAGCTTCTATTATGCCACATATGATAAAACAAAAGATGGCGTGACGTATCTCATTACATTCCTTTTAAAGAAAAAATTCTATTGATGTTATTTGTAAGCTTATTCATAGAATGCTCAAGAGGGCTCTTGTATATTTGTCAAATACTTGTTTGGTTCTTATAGTTCTTTTAATTTGGTCAAAGAAATAACAACGTGGAGGGATGCCAATTAATTTGTCTTGCTTGTGAACATGTGTATGAGGTGGCAAGAGGTCATTTAATATGTGTACATACCCCACATGGGTTGCCCAAATATATTTAGAACGATTTTATTTTGTATTTTAGTTTCATTTTTTATTGCCTTGTGATGATAATAGAATAGAATAGAATAGAATAGAATATGATTTTATCGTCCACGGAGACCAATTGGCCTATGGGACCCAAGTACAAAGAGAGAGCAGCAGGCATATAATGCAACAATATATGTATCATTATTAGGTTATATTTCTTTATTAATTGTTTATTGTTGTTGTATTATTCATTAATTGATGATATTTTGTCCTTTTGTAAGTGTCCATATGTTGAAAGTCTAAGTTTTGCTCGAAGATAACCCATTCCTAAATGTCTCTTTATGTCAATTGTCGCCTTATTAAACAGTGATGAACTGAACAACCATATTCAAGTTGTAAATGTATAAAGAAAACACGTGTACAATAAATTGGCTGCCAAGTCTTAATTGGAAATCATGTGTCATTTGCATTATTAAAGCTAGTACAAGTTATGGAATTAAACAGTGATGAACTGAACAACCATATATGCAGTTAGTAAGAAGCTAGTGAGTTTGTTGGACATCTTTAAGAATTTGATAATCAAATGGAAGGCAAAACAAGCATCACTTACCTAAATATACACAAGGCATTTTATTTCAACGATTGCCCAACCATTTCATAGATTGACATGAAGAAAATAAGGGAGCTGGTCAAAATGTTGCAAATAAGAGTAAAAAAAGCCCCAGATTGACATGTTGCAAAAAGAGGCCTAAAATCAAAATACCATGTCTGAGGGTCAGTCGCATTCCTTCAATACCAAAGCACAACACGATTTCAGCATAAGATATTAATACTCTAGTTGCAGGGGTCCCAATGATGGGATTCCGCGGAAGATATTACAACAAATAGCCACATAAATTGCACTGTCAAAACGATAAAATGATTGTGTTTGTATGCTCATGAGCAATTGCACCATTGCATGTACTAATTGGAAAGGCAGGAGATGTCACCAGCAAGAGCTAAGTTCCTACATCAGGTATTGCAGGCTAGTAGGTCTATTGCGACTGCTGCCCATGATCACTTGCGAACCTAGATAGGTGAAATCCTGGAGGTTTGGTCTTACCAGGCCAGTGTCCGATGCATTGAAATTCTACTGCCATTTTCATATCTCTTTTGCCAGTTATGCCATGAAGAGGTTGGAATCCCATATATAGCCGCCATCCATGCTTCCTGACATATCCACTTTCCAATCAGTGGATACCTTTTCGTCTTTGATCTTTCATCCTGAATTGCATAGCCGAATATGGTGTACATGAAAGACGTCCTGCTATCACACTTATGTTCTTAATATGTAGCCCTTGCTCCTATTAACTCATCAACTATGAATATACGGACACAAGAGGACCAATAACATTCACTTCCTCTAACCTTTATCATAGCGTCAAGAGAACAATCATAATCTGACTTGCACCTTTTGCTGGGATAATGTTTGAAAGTTGATAGTGGCCTTTTCTACATTATGTGGCCCTCATGACAATGGTTGTATATAACAGGAAACAAGTAGTTCCCTCTAGTTCAATACTACTGGTAGGCCATGCCACAATGGTTGGAACCTCTAGACGCTTCATACATTCGCCACTCTGAGACCATTACCATCCATTGACTCACCTGACTTCAAGGCCCCATCTACAAAATGTTAGCTGCTTAGAGAACCTTAATGCCCAAATCCAGGCCATTTCCAAGGCCAAGATATCAAAATCCACAGGAATAGAACAAGATGCTTAATTTCCATGTTTTTTCCACCCAAGTAGCTATGTGTTCTACTATATGTATATGTGCATGTAATGACCATATGCCTCAATTGTGAAATGGAATAGTGATTTCCTAAGTGATCCTTATAGGCAATAAATGTAGACCAATAAAGGGATTGCCAACCCACCTTACATTTGCAACCAGAGTTGGTTATACCGTGAATAAAACGGTGAGGGGATTAAGCACTTACTCCTTGGCGGTGAGCACGAGCAAGGATACTCCTGTATTAATATATTTAGGCAAATAAAATTGGTTCAAAACATTTTCACCAAACCTATGCCACCTTTGCTGTCTAGTTCACTTTTCTAGTCTAGTTCATTTTCCAGTCTAGTTCATTTTTTGGAGGTTTTGTTTATTGTGTCTAGGGCTACTGCCTACTGTAGCTAGCGTCGTCTGTTTCCCTGGCGGAAAGCCCACTAAATGGGCTTCCTATAGCGTGGAGGGCAGGTTAGGTCTTTGATACGTACCCACTGATATGCGACCATCCAGGCGAATTTGGGCGGAAGAATCCCCACAAAACAATGAGTTAATTTTGTTACTATACTGCACAAGAGGAAATGGAATGTCCCTAAAAAATTGCCATGTGGCTGGCATGAGGGTTGGGCGAGGAAGGCGAGCGACACCTAAGCTGACCTTTACATATGCGATAAGACCGGAGGCTGCATTCATTTCTTTCACAAGGCCCCTCGTCTTGCATTGTGGGGGCATTTGTCTTTATCTCTGCTTCTGCCATGAGTAAGTTGTTCTTTAAAAATGGGGCAACCCCTTGCCCTTGTTTCTTTGACCAGGTTAAAATAACTACATACATTAAAATAACTTATTTCTGAACCTTCTTGAGCATTTTACAAACGCGCATAGACAGTAGTATCCACGTATACACGTAGTTTGAAGTGAAACAAACAAGTATTCCTTGAGTGATAGAAATGCATATACAGAAAATATCAAATGCACAGTAAGTAATGGTGTTAAAAACGTGCTGTTTTGTCATTATACATGTGCAGGAACAGCAAATTTTAAACTGAAAAATAGATGCCTGACAAATGGCATAAATAGCCGAGGCAGCACACTTCTACACAATTATGGCACAATTTGAGCAAAGGCGCAGTTTCGAATTTTGGTCAGAAAGCAGCAGCGAAAGCAGCTACTACATGGTTCCGGCAGATGAAATTTTCAGAGATGGAGGCTTTATTGCGGCATCAGTTTGTGGGAGTGCAACAGCCTGTGGCGAGCAAAATCCTGATGTTGAAGCTTGGCTATGGCGTTCCGGCAGCGCCCAAAGAAAGATTAATCGGAACACACAGCCCAGTTTCAGAAAAAAGCCTCGTGTTCAACAGCATGTTGTCGTAGAAATTGTGCATTTGGAAGCATGCATGTATCCCGTCGTCTCTCTTCGCTTCTTGCGACCAAGTCGTCATCCCAAAAAATAACTTCTTTGCCTTATGATATTCAAATATAAGTTGCTTTCAGATATACATTACCAATTGGTCTCCGTGATGCTAAAAATCTATTCTTATTCTTCTTATAAGTTCCTTTCAAATATACTCCAAAGTTCCTACCACATTTTTTTTTTTTTTTTTGCTGCCGCATAAAGAATTCGATTCTTTTCATTTCCAGAGTGGGGATAATATAACTCCCTTTGTTTTTCCAATTCCGAGCATATAATTTTAGATTTGGTGCAAATCCAAGATTGCCTTCTCTTCCCTTCAAATTTATTCAACTCTAGAAACAATCTTACATGGTTCTTCGTTCTTCCACCAACCTTACATATTTCTTCCTACACGTTGTTTCATCTCTTCCATGTTTGATGGTTTAAACTATGGAATTTGGGTCCAAGAATGTTAGCTTACTTATTTGAGGGTAATTGATTCTATGAACCCAAGATTTTGGACCACTAACTGTGAACTTGAAAGGAGTGGATAACAATCAAATGTTGTAGAATAGAATGACATGTATGGTAGGTACTGGGGGATTCACTTTTGGGTGCCATACAATGTGTCAGGGTGACTCTTAGGGATTTTTTTTCCCTATTTTTATATGTATACAACAGAGTTAAGGGGTTTTCTCGCCACTAGTTTGGGTAAACTTTATATAGAAGGGGTCAAATTTGCCTTCAAAAAGCCATGGTATATGGGAGTGTTTTTGGTCACTCTCTGCACGCACATGGCATACCTCGTTTTGTATAAGTGGATCCCCGGATATGCACGGCCATTTTGATGAATGAGTTCCCATGCATTAACTTAGCAGATTTGTGATCTACTTTGGACAAGCACTTTTTTCCATTATACATGTGCAGCTTTATATGCGGCCTGAGTCCACCTATATAGATGCACATGTATAGGACGAATTGCAAGTGGAATAGAACAGAATAGAATAGAATTAAATAGAATAAACCGCTTCTAGCATATAATAGAATTCTATACATGTATACAATTGCAAGTCAACGCCTTTCAACTACAATGATAACCTAAACTATGAATATCCTTTTGTCTACAACTAAGCATCTACGATTCCATACATTATATTGTATTAAATTTGCAAGGTGGTTTTGAAGTACTCAATTGTTTAATAAGTTAAGGGAAGGCTACTGTTAGAGTTCATTTACTATCATGGACAATAAGCGTTTCAAAGAGCAACTTGAATCTCATCAACAATAGAATAGAATAGATTTTTAGTGTCCACGGAGACCAATTGACCATCAAGCAAGAGGTGAACAATTTCATATATGTACAAGGCCAACAATATCATTCTTAGCCAAACACACAAAGGATGGGAGGGAGATGATAGCTGAAATTAATGACGACCTCCATGACTTAACAAAGTAATAAGGGTAAACCCATTCAGAGAGTAATTAGTTGACCAAATGGACGAAGATGCTAGTTTCCCTCCCAAGCTCGAGAAAAGCATGACTAAAGAAAGTGCAGGAATAGTGGTAGGAAATTAGATCCCACTGAAACATGTCCACGCCTTTCTAAAATTATATTTGAAGAAATAATAAAGCTAGACACATCTAATAATCCAAGTGAAACAAATCTATACGCTTTAAACATGAAATGGTCCAAGGGAAGATGTGTGAAAGACAAGGACAAATATAAATACCTATATGCACCTATATATATGACAGATAGATACATAGATAGATAGTTCCTAAAAGTTCCTTCCAAGGGTGTTTTCCCATATATTATGTGAACAAGTCGAATTTTTGGAGCCCGTATTGTTATTAAATGGATGAATGAATTTCTCTTATGTATTCACTAAGCAAAAAGAGACAAATTACCATGAAATCGATAAAATCCCATCATCATGTTACCTCACAATATGGGTCCACAGGAGTTTCCTTGCTCCTAACTATTTGTAATCCAAAAAACCCCAATATAATAACCAATTACAGAATTTGTTGCTAAGTTCTCTGCACACTAAGATGAGACTCATCATTAATCTCCACTAAAGGAACCCCTGCAGAACTGACAAAGGAACTACAATTTGTTGCATAGAACACTGTCTTTTGGAAGACGTTTGGAAGCCATTTGATCTTGTTTAGCTCTGGGCACATCCAAGATATAACTATGTTCCTCTTTACTGGCAGAGGATAATATTGAAAATGTAGCATCAACAAAAGCTAACTGTGACATCCTTTTGAATCCAATCAGAGAATGACATATGTGAAACCCTTGCAACAGAATTAGGAGTCTGCCAAGCAAGAAGATTCATTGATTTTAAATACTCTGATTATAAAATGAACATATTCAACTAGTCATCTCTACAATAGTATGCAAGGGAAAGAGGAAATTCAACTATCCCAATCTATTGGAGACTAATTGATCCATGACTTATAGACAAGGCTAGTTCATGGGAACTAAAATAAGTATTACATTGGTAATTATGACTGTCGAGGATAGCTCCTTCTAGTTGTCGTTCTCCACAATTGCCATGTTTCATTACATTTTTAGGAGGTAGAGATTGTGATGATTGAAATACATTATTGAGATGTCATAGATGGATTCCCAATAGAAATCACTAACTCTAGATGATGAATTATTACTCCTATGGCCTTGCCACACTTAAACTCAAAGCAAGGTTTTGTACAAAAGAGTTTTTTGTTTTTCCTTAAAACTTTGTCTAATTTTAGTTTTATTGAGTTGTAGTAATTGTTCGTGGAGATCTTGATTTTGCCAAAATAATAATACACTAGTAACGGGTGCCCGGCGTTGCCGGGCATCATCACGGGCATCTTGTAGGTAATGATGAAGTTGTAGATATATTAGATGCATATAGCCAAAATCTTGATGCTAGGTGTGTTGTATTGATCTAAACGGGTTGTATAAGACTTAGCAATTCGTTGTTGGGTTTGAGTGCTATTGTAGGCATGCATGAAGTATATGTGGGTACCTTGCTAAATTGAAGGCAAGCGAAAGTGGGAGAAGCTGAGTGGGCCAAGGTATAGTTTTATTGTATAAACATATATAGATTATGGGAGATTGGAGAAGGTATTATATACCATGTTTAGCCCGAGGGTAGCCCTAAAGTTCCCCTTGGCGATGAAGTTTGTAGGTAGTTGAGGGAATATCAATATTCAACTAGGGTTTATCAATGTCCAACAGTGTCACATGGATTCCTAGTGCCATACTATGTACTTAATATCATGGTGCATGTGTACTTGATATCACGATGCATGGAGTACTTGATATCATGGTGCATAGAGGTGCCTGCTTCTTGTTATAGTTGTTAGTTGTCTATTTGTGCGATTGCATAGAAAACTACTGCTTTTACCAAGCTGCACCTTTACTTGTTTACAAGCTGCTACCTTTAATGCGTAGAAAACTACATACTTGGTACTATAGCTATGTACTTGGAATCATAACTTAATTTCTTTATCTTGGGTGTACATTACTTCACGGTATCCCTGTGTCTAAATTTGGATTTATTTCTTTTCTGGGTATACATTACATCGAGGTTATAGTATGGATAAAAGAACATCTGAAATCCAAGCTATATTCAAGCAAGAAATAGTAAAAGCCACCATTAGAAAGCTTTCAGAAAAATGAAGTATTATCGAGGATGTGTTTCAAGCTTGGAATAAGCGTAAGACTATAACAATGGGTCTATTAAGTTATTACGATGTAATTTAGCAACAATAGCGATGGAGATTTACATTTGAGAAAGTAGATAAATCTATGCTTATGTTTGCTATTTACAATTTTGCAAATTGGGAACAATTAGGCTCCATATTATCTCGTCAAAAGCTTTAAACTTCTTTGGATTTCTTCGGTCCAATCCTATATCCAAAAGTCAAACAATGCAATTTATTTCAGTTATTTTGTTTCAAACCATATCTAGAGAATGAAACTTTGTTTAAGCCAATGATGAAGTGATCCATATGAAATATATATTGCTCATTACACTTACCATCAGAAGCTGATTTCGAGGCATTCCTTGCTTAGTTGTAATTAAAATAATGCATTTATTTGTTGAAGGAAAAGCGCATTAAGCGAATAGATATTCAAATTATTCTGAAGGCACAAAATGAAGCTCCTACAAGTTATTGACATTCATACTAGGTCATTTCCAAGCTTATAAAATATGTCGGTGTCTTTAGCATCTTTGCATCTGCAAAGTTATGAAGGAAAAATGTGTTAGCATTATTAGTACACTCCGGGTATCAAAGCACACTTTACCATAATTAGCATCGGTTAACAGATCATAAAGTCAACCATAAACAATGACCCACTGCATTTTGCAGCAGGGAGGCCATAAGAATCTCAGTTCCGACTACATTAAATCTAGGTTTGACAACAGTACATTACGTGGTATTGACCATGAAGATTTTGCACTTGAAAGAAAGAAGCTTAAAAAGAACGATAAGGTAGGTCTGAGATTCATTTTTTGTTGAATTTGCATCTATATTACTCCTCTATACATTTTCAATTACAAATATTACACCTGTGAGCATCTATACAGTACATCAGAAGTCATCTTTAATGGCCATTCAGTTGAATAGTACACAATAGTCCGGCATCATGTTTTTGGTTGGTTGTTATGTTGAAAACTCTTCATGACGATACCTTTGAACATGAATATATATCCTTGTGCACAAAAGGTGGATATGCATGCCATATAGTATTTGTAAATATTACAAATCTTTGGTGTTTTAGGCATATTGTATGTTTCTAGCTGAATGGGGTGGATATGGCCGTAGAATTGCAATACCTATGCTTAAAACAGATCTTAATATAAATGAGAATGCAAGCAAACGGATAACATGTACCGCTAGGATGTGCCACTACGCCAACTCCAAATGTTCTACAGTACATGTAGCTTTTTTTTTTTGTAAACACTAACTTTACTTGACCACATTTTACTGAAATGGAAGTCAAAAGCAGTCTGAGGGAGAGATTGTGACGTGAAGTTAAAATAGATTAAGAGAGAAATGATCACATAGATGTCACCTTTGTAAATATCATTTAGGGTATACTTGCATCACTCCCTCCGTGTTGCAAAATCATCTCTCTTCAAGGATGTACTTTGCTTGGATATGAAACTTCGTGGATCACGAAGTAACATGTATTATGCATATAAGGTGTTCTTTTGCACATTTGTCGTGCATATCATCTTCTAGTGTCAAATTAGGAATTACAACCATGTGTTTAACTAAATATGACAAAGCAGAAACAAATACTTATAGTGACCTACATCTTGATCCAGGTAGCGGATTAAGCATTTTGGTAACCCTTTGGAATATTCTTGCTGCACATACAGTTACTATAAGTTTGTCAACCTCTAGATCACTCTTATCAATAAGCAAAAGATTGACATTAGAAGGGGAATTACCTTGACATCAATAATTATTTACTGATGATTGGATTTATCTGGCGGTATGGAACAAAGTTGGTGCTTTCTGCTTGGCGGAACTCTTTGAATATCAATAAAACTACATTTTACACATAGATACAATAGAATTCAAGGCATACAGGCACAGAAATGGGCATGAAGTGTTCATAATGCATATAGGCAAGTCAAAATGCTGAACAAAGTACTTCCATAGTAGATATGGTAAATTTCAGCTCACTGCAATTCCATAGCATAGCTCAGACTAAGTAATGCAATCCCAAAACATAGGTCAAAATGAAACTCTAAGTACTGCAATTCCATGGTCTAAACTCTTCTATCAATAATTTTAATGGGCACGAATAGAAGTTGCATACAATGAAATGCTTGCTTTTTATGCAAAAACGATAGCCATGCAAACATACTGATTCAGATTCAAAAATATGCTCACTTGTTGGCAACCATACTATGCACGGTAGTAAGCATTATGGTTATCAGAGGTAGATAGTTACAAAATTCTATAAGAATACAATCAGTGATGCAATTTGGCCCAAGAAATACCACAAAAGCGCATAGCACTCAGGACTATGCAGCGTGCGACCAAGCCCATCCTTTAAAAGATGAAAGCCATATATTCGTGAGGTGGGATGCATTGGTTCTCTAAACTGCAATAATAGAGATGCTAAAGTTAGGGATGCATACATAAATAAAAGAAAACAGTAGAGATGTTAAAGTTAGAGATGCATATAATAATCAAGGAACACCATATATTTGAAGAAATACTTTACTCTGAAATAGAAGAATGAATCTGAGAGGCTGAGAAAAACTTGGAAATTTGGTCTTGGTAAAAACGCCTCATGAAAATTGTGTTAACCCTGACAATTCACCATGTGACATCCATGCATGGCTAAAAATTCCATAGTCGGCAATAGCACATAACTATAAAATCATAACCAAAAATCTTTTCCGATTTTTGGAAATCAGAAATACTTTCTGACTACTAAAACCTGCTAGAACCCTTTAAAAAGATTTTCCACCTAGCGGAGAAATATACATCATTGACAGTAAGATATTGCTTCAATCTGCAACATAGTTATTATAGCATGGGTGTTCATCCCATATGCAACTACATAAAATTTCTAAAAGGAAGAAGTTATCATGTCATTGTTCAGCCAAAAACCAAAATAAACATGATGCAGACAGTGCCATGACATTCACAATTGGAACTTGTTTGACATTGGTTTTCTTTGCCATGCACCGAAGTTCTCCTGCAATTTATAGCATTTACATATCAAGACTGGCCCTACTAAGAAACAGCCAAAAAGAAGTATATAAGATTTATGCATCTATCGAGCAGCAAACCATCATAAGTAGATGATAATTGTTAACTATATGCATGCAACATGTCTCAGGAAAAATAACAGACCAATTATGTTCTATTCTCGTGACGCTCCATTTATATTGTATCTATTTGTGAGAATTTAAAGAAATGAAATAAGTGAAAAGTCGATAAACTTTCAATGGATTAAAACACATACCAACACTTGATTCAATGATTGTGTCAGATATACATAAGTTTCAAATCTAGGAAGAACATGAGAGATCACATGCATAGCATCCGAATTGCAGAATCAGAATGCCTTGCTTGAAGATGGAACAATTCACAGAGAACCCTAGTTAATACTCGGTAGAAGTGGACTTAGCACAAACCAAGCGGGGCGTGATATGGCTGACATATAGCTCATGAAAATATTGATAGAATGGGTCCCCGCCAGCGGTTCAAACCACGGGCATACCATGATGTGGCGGTGAAAACATTTAAAACAAAAGAAGTACAACTCACTTCATTACCTCATTCTGATTAATGTATGCAGCTTCTTAAGATGGCTTCTTGAACCACATAAGGGGTTCTGGAATTTGTAGTTATGCCACATAACTAGCACATTTATCCACAATCTTGATGAAGATAAAAATATGTTAAGTTGCAAAACCTCTCAATCATCTAAATTAAGTGACCATCATGGGCTTACGGATGACTATGTAAGATACATAGGAATTGATGTATGGCAATAAGATGAATACAAATCTATTATTCATGCGCACATCTTATCATTTTAAGGCAATGGACATGCTCCCGCGCCCGATTTAACCCACTACTTCAAAATAGATCTAGTATTTGCACGCCAAAATCCCAGCAATATCATTGAAAATACATTCATCCACGCTTTTAGCTTCTAGATATTCTAGTTACCGCCAATACCGCCAAGCCAAAAATCCAACAACATGACATACAACGTTGTGGTCGTTGGACAACGCCAACGCACTGCATGCTGAAATGCAAGTTGGATTGTGATCATGAATCATGCATCACATACACGAGAGCTCCGCAGCAATTTTATTGATTCTTTCAGCAATAATATTTAGGCAAGCCATTTATGAGAGCACCGTCCGAGAACTGCGGTAAGATTTTCCCACTTCCAGAATGATAATAAAGCATGAAGAAAATGCCTCAAGAGGCATATTCTACTTCTCCATTTAACGTCCTACAATAGTAAAATCAAACTAAAATTCCAAATGAAGGTTAAAAGCCATCCAGCCGGGATCTTCTTCTCGTTAAGCAGACTGCTAGTAATTTATTCTTGCGAGATTAATGCTAATGCTTTTCTTGAATGTAGCCGAGGCCTACATATCTGGCCTAAACGATGGAAACATCACATGTCGCAATATTAAATACGCCTGTATAATGCAATCGGGGTGAAGGGGAACATGAGAAACCCTGAGGGTACACTCCATAGGTGAAATGATTCAAAAGAAGATGAGGTCCTCCATATAAGCACTTAACTTACTAAGGCATATCTCTAAAGTTCCAAACAAACTGTAAGAACTTGAAATAAGTTATCACAAATTTTATATAACCAGAAATCTAAACCATGTGTATAAACAACTTGCTAAAAGAATTATATTTATAAAACAAAATTGAAAGAAGCCGCACATACCAAGAATCAAACTCCATCAATTACGCCAAGCCTCTGAAGGCCCAACATATGCTCTCACCAAGATGGTGTCCTAACGAGGCAATTGCTATTACAATTAAGCCCCCAAAGAAACAAATACCCCGCTAGTTGATTGGAAGAAGTTTATACCCCAGCTCAGGTTGACCAGATAACGTAAAATTGATAAATGCATACAATCCATCCTTCGTGAGGATGAAGAACCTGATCCTTCCATATGACGACTGGTAAGAAGCAAGAAATCCACTCCAGACTATGGAAACGCCTTTAAACCCCCTTAAACATCACAATAAACAAACTTCTACTTCAAACAGCTATAATCATCGCCACCCCTAAAAACTCTATGCAAATATCTGAAGGATCATTCTGGCTCGCCATGCCTGGGAATCCAGCCAGCCATACTTACGAACCCAAAACTCAATTTTGTAGGGAAAAGCCACAACCCCACTTTGAATGCTGGAAATTCTTTTCCCAGACCAAAAAGCCTTGAACCTAGGAAATTAACCTAAAAAAAAAAATTCAAAAAGTTTTCAACTCCTGACAAACCACAAATTTAAACAAATAGGGATGGTTATACTTACTTTTTTATGTGGTACTTTTACTTGTTTCAACACACATTGGTAAGGACCGCAGAAACAAAGTGTAAAACCTGGTCGATAGGGTTATCACAAGAGGTATACAATATTTGAATAGTATAAGTGAGGAGTCGACCATAGGAAATAAAACAGCCACCCCACAAGAAGAGAAATAATAAAAGTATGCGTAGGCGTTAGGGCGGGTGGTCGCCGCCTTTCACTAGGATGAAAACCCCAATCTTGGCTTTCAGGAAAATCCCATTTGGGGAATGCCGTAAATAATTTTGATGGTTGTTTGAGAATTAAATGGTAATGCTTGGACGAAAGAGTGAGGGGAAACCCTGACCCAAATGGTGTAATAATTAAAAGCGGAATATGGAAAGTAACCCAATTGCCAAGCAGAAGAAACGGCATGGTGGAGAAGCATCCCCAAAACAACAAACAACCCGAGCAAAAAATGCAGATGAGTGAAGCGGTTAGGTATGCCACGATGTATAAAAAATGGCACCGCGGCAAAAAAAGCAGCATCACCCTCGGGCGTGGGAGATAACAAAGATCAACGCTAAGTGCACAAAGCAACACTGGCGCATGGACAATAATCACTATAGCAAAGACCCAACGGGTGGAGGATAATAGAGTCGCGACTTAAAAGGAAATAAATAAATATGTTCACATAAAACAAAACCCAAAACAATATAAAAGGCTGTGGAGGGAAGTACCGGGTGGCGAAGAAACGCATGATGGTAAGAATTTTCAATAATCGGGCCGTCGTTAATCAAGGCATATATAGTTGCTCATCCCTTCCCGCGTGACGTCGCATCCGATGACCCGAATCATGCCTATTTCCGGTACTCTTTATGGTGATATTATACGCAATAGGAACAGGCGCAGATGCTTTTAAATCAATATTTGAAAACGCTTTATAAAAGACCGTCGCCTGATTTTATTAGCGCTGAATATGGTTAAGGACTAATGTGATTATGAAGAGAACACCAGGGTTCGCCACTATCCTAAAGGTTGCTTGATAGTGATGCGCCAAATGTCACTTTCGACAGTGTGGTCCCTCTCATTATGAGCATAGCATTGATTTGCGCTGTAGGCACACATGGCAACGTTTTTGGAAGACCCATGTATATGGCATAATTGAATGCTTCTTAACTTGATATTTTCTTCGGCTTTGGTATAAATAATCTTAAATTGCCTGCCATCGTAGATGTTCTACTGGTATTACCGGAAGTTCACACCGAAGCGCAAAGATAAGGACCATTTTCAACCTAGTCTTAAACGTTTAGGGTGCTCGCATTTGCATCCCAAAGAGCCGCGACATTTCGGTACGCCGAACTCATCACCTTAAGGAAATTCATCATTACTTGAGATGTTTGGTACAATGTTCGGCGCAGATCGAGAGGGCCCTGACAAGAGATGCAACCAAGCCAGGAGATGAAGCTATAGGAGGTAAAATAATTGAGGTAATTGTGAACAACTTAATAATGGGAGCAACTACAGAAGAAGAATTTATCCTTAGGACATCAAGCTTCCATGGTAATATTCTGCAACGTCAGATGGTGGAAGCATTGTAGCGCAATCTTGGAGGCATTACTATAGTAGATGGAGTAGGTCCATGAGATTTGGGCTATGAGAGAGTACTATTAAATGTAAAAGATGTATCGCAAAACTTTGAAACAAGCTCTATCTCGTGAATTGCTTGGATCAATGGGAGATGGTAACGCCAGTGAGAAATCGGTGATAACGCGACAATCATTGAAAACGGCGTCTTTAATCATGAGGTAAACCATCAGAGGGACTCTCGGTAAAGGCCGAACTAGTCGCACGCCCCGCAGAGATCGAAATGAATGGATGATCCCATAATAGTGTTCATGCTATTCCATTTCGCCAGCCTTTGACTCTCCGCTTCATCGCTTTGTTACTAACTATTGCAAGTGCATCCACTATGCCAGCCATTCCTCGATGTCGGCTAAATGCAACTATCCAAATGCCTTTGCAAGCTTCTTGAAAGTTAGCATTCTTCAAGAACTTTACATTTGGCTGAAAGCATGTCCGCCCCAAATGCCTTTGCAGTAGAGGCTCATCTGAAAATAGTTGTATATGGTGGTCAATGAGTTATCTCCGCAAGACCAAAAAAGGCCTAGAAATATCATGGCAACAGCTGCATTCTAATAAGCTCTATCTAATCGGGGAGCTTGCACAGCTTCCACCAGTCCGATCATCGCCATCCAGCTCATAAAGGCGTAACGCGAAGAAGACCTGAGCTAATAATGGAGGCTCAAATCTAGGCCATGCTGGCGTAGTCTAATTAAACCCCGGGCCACATATTGAAATCCCCAACAAGAAGCCAAGAAATGTCCTAGTCTAGACTTGGATTGCAAAACAAGCCCACAATGAAGCTCTTTGATGGGGGCATGTTATGAGCATACACATTAATTAAACCACACTTAGCCCTATGCTCAATGGGGGCCAACAACCAATGCGAGCATCCTAAGTGAGGGGAAATGCCACGCCACCCTTGCACCAAGTCGCCGGAGACAATGTATGCGCTGCAGTAGCTAGAGATGCATGCTTGTTCAGAGTGAATCCAATCAAACGGAAGGAGCGACCAGGTGCAGCACTAGAATAATTGAAACGCGTCGGGCAATCGCGGTCCTTAAGGATGGGGAAGCATTTGGATATGGGTGAAACCGGTGCGCGATTCGTAGTGTGTCGATTCCAAAGATACGCTTCAGGCGGCAGCCACGAACTATGCTCCGCATCACAAAACCATCCCAAACCTGAGGAAAGCGTCTGATAATTCCAGATCTACTGGTAAATCTTGACCTGCGCGAACCAAACCGAACGACCTATCTCGCTGGCCAAAATTTCAAACAAAGTTAATAATATCAACAATTGCAACCGCTTCCGGGAATTTTTGCGGATTGTAGGCAACATCGTTGATGTTACGCGAGGTATATTATTATCCTCCTTGCCAAAGAAAGCTTAGTCATAGTCCACCATAAAGATTCTTACAGAGGCCTTGAACTATAGCATCCCATGCATCTGAAGCATAAAAATATATACCCACAAGAATGCCCAAGAGTGTAGTGGCCTTAACATCTCATGAATACTCATGACACAGAGGAATAGTCACGAATTAAGCATACAATCTAGATAAATAGAAAGAAACATAGCTGCATTTGAGGGGGAAGAAGGCTATCTGTAAACATTTCATGAGATTAATTGCATTGGTGCTAAGATGAAATGGAATCGGGTGAAGCTCCGTATGAGGTGGAAGAAGGCTACCCTTGTGAGATTAATTGCATTGGTGCTGAGATGAAAATGAATAAGTGACATGAATTGAGGTCTTTTAATTTGCTTTATGTATGAGCTTTATGAGATGAACCAAGTATACTGCAAAAGATGCAACTCCAAGTACAGCGTTTTGGGGTATTTTGTCCCCTCAAAATAGAATTTTATATCCTATCCTACACTTATAGTTGCAAATACTTAAATTTTCCTTCAAGGGACAGGATCTAACAATAATGTGGATTATCTGAAAGATTGGAACTGGAAAAAGACGAAAATGTCACCCTGATTTTAAACTTCCAAAAAGGACCTAAATATCCCGTTTTTCGTATGAGCACTCAAGATGAATAACAACGAAAGTGGAAATGAAGTAACTAACAGTTTTCCTTCTCAACATTTTTCTTTAAAAATAAAACACACAAACAGGGCTTTTTGGTGCCTAATTTCACATTCATATAGAAGCATGTGTAACGATAACTTATACGTTAATTCTCTACAAAATCAGTATGCCGATTTTGTTCTGCTGATTATCATGCAACTCAACATCGAACAGATCTTCAGCTCGATGCCATGATCACTGTAAATAAATGAAAATATTAACATCATGTACTTAGCTGCTGAATATAGCCAAACGCCCAGTAAACTCACCCCTTCAGAATTGGCAAACATCTGCAAAAGACAAGCAAAAAGAAAATTGAGATTAGCAATGCCAGCAAGAACAAAGCATATAAGATTCATTTACCTTCATAAAATCACCAAATATTCCTTGAAGACCATTTTTTCGATGCACATTATAAAATCGTTCCGCAATATCATCAAGAAGCTAGCAAAACAATGTGATGGACAATGTTCTCAAAGATTTGTCGCTACTGTAAAATGCAAAGGATAGGACAAACCTCATTTAATGTGCTATCCCTTTGAATGCTTGTCTTGTAGTTTTCTCGTAGCATGCGAAACAAGGGCAAGGCATCGCGCTGCAGACTTTTAATTTTCAAAAACATAAATATATCAGGAGTAAATTGTGACCTCATAAAAAAAATTTGAAAAAGCAACCCATATTATGATACTTCATATAGATTAAAACGGGTAACAAATGAAGAGGACCAAGAAACTCTTACGTCTGCAAGAGAAAGTGGACAAATTGTATAAGTGGAGAGCTGAGAACATCCCCCCTAGATGACTCGTTCAATTGTTTTATTTGTTCAAACAGCTTATTTGCATCACGCAAGTTCCCCAATGACAGATATCTGTTAAATAATAACTGAAAGCTTGTTATAAACAGTCAGGTTACATCTTTAATGGCAGTCACAACCCAGCTGACAAAAGACAACTCTAGTTACCTTCATCACTTATTCTATGCTTCCATAATTTTGAACCAATAACAGTGAAAATATTCAACATTACTACTCTAGATTTCCTTATTGATTCATGGGGTATCAATCATGTGAATTGACAGTGTTTGACTACTTGGTGCATGACCCTTAATAGGAAACCTTAAGATTATTTCATGTGGTTGATGAAATATGTTTTTTGCACACATAGATTTGGAAAGTTGGCAGGAACCCTGTCAGCAGATATTACCAAGGAACCAAATGTTCTATGTCCGGTTCCCCCATTAGGGCATCTCATTGCCTTCATTGCGCTGATAGCCTATTTCTATTTCTTTGAAGTCTAGATCAAAGGTGATCAACCACTTTGCTTGGTTTCACCGAACAGCAAGTAGCACAATCTCACCCTTTCCAGGCCCTCAGTTTATCCAGCAAGTAAAGGCTACCAACAGAAAAAAAAAACATGCTGTCCTTTGGTCATGTAACATAATAGAACGCCATAGTTTCTGTGAAAAAGTTAACTTAATTAGGCATTAGAAGATCCCTCTCACCGGCAAATTGCATCATTCACAGACAGATTATTTACCAAAATTCAGCAAGCATTATTCTTTATAATGCTGCTACCGTGGGAGGGGTTTTAATTATATCAAATAAGCTCATTATTGGGGCACACAAATTGAATTGGTTCTTACCGCACTGAAGTTTGACAAGATCTGAAGGTATCATTCTGGTCGCAGAATATTATAATTGTATAAATACTTGGTAGTTAAAAATGCCAAATTACACATCACAATGCATCTGGCATCTTGTCTAATTTTACAGAGCCTCTAACATTTCCAGTTTGAGCTAAAATATATTGTTTGCCTTTACCATACCCTTTCCCTATGAAGTTCTTTCTTTTTGAAACTGCCATGATTCCAAAACCTTCAACTATATATTAACTGCTCATGGCCGCCAATTTAAACCGCTGGAGCAAAAACAATGTCTTTCAGGTAATTCGAGTTGGACTTTGTATATACAGCTTATCAGTACTTTATCCCGACATTGTTGGGTTTAGGTTTTCTGTTGTTTGCGCTAATCTTACATGCGGCGTAATTTTCGCTCAAATATTAGATCGCGATGGACAAAACATGTAAACTATTAGCTGGCCATAGTGATCCCATCATGGAGTGTTCAGCAACAAATTCTCGGTAGATGCTATTTAGTGGGAGTTGCTGAAACGATTTAGAGAATCTTTTGGTAATCTAGTTATGCTTCGCGTCTACTCTGCAATCATCAAATATAATTACGTGGCGAATTTATTGACACCGCTCATAGTGCGGCGTTCCGGGATGGTTATTTCTGGTATTTCGGCCTTTACTCTACTGCTCTATGACCAGTTACTGACATATACCTGTTGTTAGACTTCAAAGCGTATCTCACCAAACTGGACTGCAAGAAGCAACAACTATGGTAATCGCGCTCATCATGTTTTCATTATACCACTTAATGTATTTTTTATCTTATATATGCTTGACATGACCTGCAAAATTACAACAGACACATTATAACCCATATGTTATGTAGTTACTTTTCACTATTTCCTGTCAGGCTGCATCAGACAGGATTGAAGTAGTTTGGATGATAGATCAGCTTTTAGGGAGAGTCTAATAGCAATTTACGCATTTCGCATAAGGGGAGAATGCCGCAAGCAAACAGATATAACTCAAACCCAACAGAGTCTATAGACATCATTTTACAGTACTTATTTTAAAGTAACATATTTTAAACAAGCCTTAACGTTGACTATTCTTATGCTATAGGATTGAGCGCTTATAGTCTTTTCCTCTACTTTCAGACATCTGGCTTCAGAGACGGGCAATGGTCAAACCAACCATTACACTCGACCGCTGAAAGCCACAAGATGGTGAGACAACCGATGCGATTGCGATGCAACCTGTTACAGGCGCGTTACCAGGACGCAATTTCACAAATGCTGCAGCTTTTCCTAGTTCTAAAACAGAAGTTGCATTATGGTAATGGGTCGATACAGGCTGATCAGTTAGAGAAATAAAAGATGAAATTCGCTTTTCCAATTAGTTTACTTGCAGAAAAGTTTTTAACCTGAATAAACTAATCCCACGACCTGTGGTTAAACTATCAAGAATGATCCTGGGAATAAGGTAAGTCCATGCTTCATTTTGAATGATCCGCATGCTTCATCTCTCATTGTGCCAGCTCTGAAAGCGTAATGTAATTATGCGCATAGAATTGTTTTTCAACTCAAACAACCAGATCCCACCGAGTTGCGTTTAAAGCCAGCTGGAAAGCTCAAACTAAGCCAAAAACAAAGTGTTCACCATTTCGATTTTTCAGTGATCCAGCACAGTAACATTTGCATTCTCGAATGATGCTTTCTGGAAAGCTAATAATTGCAAAAGCGATGAATTATGGCTGCCCCTTTAACATACTTTAAAAGCGAAATCGCAGCCACGCCGCACAAAGGCACCTCTAAATCGCAGTAATTCCTGTGTTGTAAGTTGCAACTAATAGGTTGTTGCCCATGTCTGCTATGTAATTTCACGCGAAATTTATAACTCCCAATGCCCCTATCTATATTGAGTAAGAGTAGACCTTTGTATGTTGAAAAGGCCGCTTTCAGTTTGTGGATTTGGGACCAGATGTAATTCGAAGCATCTGGATGAAGTTCTGTAATCTTTAACTGGACCTCCCGAAGCCGCAATCACCTTTATGAAGGAACAAAGTAGGGTTGAAAGAAAACGTCAAATTGCTGACAAAAAAGCGACCAACCGACTCAATGCAACTTCAGATGTTCAACACCAACGGTTAACATAACCAATATTAAAAGAATCACGCAAAATAATGATACATAATAAATAACTTGAGTAGATGTAACAAAGTTTAGAAAAGTAATCACGGCAAAAGATTACTTTATTGCAGCTTTTAGAAAGGCCGAACATCCTTCCACCCTTGCCTTTGTTACAACTTTCTAGAGCTTCCAATATTATAGAGCATCATCAATGTGGAAATTCTTTTAGATGCACTTAATCCTGTCTGAATGTCAGTCATAACTATTAATTATGAGAAAAACCGACTTCTAGTCAAGGTTGGGGCCAAACAACAACAATACGCAAAACTAAGCAGAATTGCTGTTACTAATGTCGCTTAGGTTACCTGGCAGCCATCCATTTCATTCTCTAGACCACCATCAGCCCTCACATCAATTCCCCAGATTTTGATCCATTATAAAGCTGCAAGTTTCACCAACATACTAATTAAAAATAGTTTCATGTAAGCATTCTGAGAGTGCATTTGATAACATTATCTTTCTAGTTCAATATATAGGCTCATTAACAGCTTTATCCTCTAAGTTTATTTTACAACATACCTCATTAGTCCTAACTGTTGTCACATAAAACTGAGATCTAGTACAAGCTTAGGTGAGCCCAATCTGAATCTATGTCGCAAACTAAGCTAACAAATCCTAAAACACCCAAATATGGACGTAATACCGATATGCTAGACAATATACCCACCCCATAAATTCATTTTTTTATTTCATGTCATTAAACTTGCAAAGTCCTGAATTTTACAACCATACGATCGACCATCATCTCTGTTTGAAGGATGTATTGAACAGCATCAAACAAATGGTGCATTTTTTAAGTACTGATACGTTTTCGAATATGGCATCTCTCAGATATGGCTTCTCTGGTAGCCTGGAGTTCATAACATTCTGATATAATACATCATTGTAGGGGAAATAAGTTACACCAATAAACCTTAAGTTGTCCTATGTACAGCCATAGCATCCACAATTATCTTTTGATTCCTTAAGCCAATCTTTATTTTTAGTTTGATCAAAGGGCTGTCCACTAAATTTCATACTGAACATAATGGTCAAACGGAAACAGCAGCATTCCACTGCTCAAACAAGCACTTGATAGTAAATTTCTTTATCTTTTCTTTATGCAGCCGCTACTTTCATTTATTACTGATACATGGACATGTGCTTGAGCTAAATTTCCAAACAACCTTATTAGATGTCTTTCATTTTACATTCTTCCTGTAACAAATAAGGCCCACGCTATATCCTATGTCAACTATTTTGATATATCCCATTGGTGTGCCGGATAACCCTGGTGAACTTAGATGCTGGTGGCGACGACCTAACACTATATACCAAACGAGAGACGACATTCTCTGGTTAGACAAGTAGATGGGATCCATAAGTTAAGGCGTCCTGCATCGGGGCAACCCTCGTTTTCGTCCAACATCCAAAACATGTCAGATATATCTATCTTTTAGATGGGTGCTTCAGGAAGCAAGAGAAACCAGAGTCACCTCTATAAAGGACAGTATGCATCCTCTATGTGTGAAATCTATCGAAGGTCAACCTATTGAAATTGCAAGCGATCCAAAACATAATGCCACATTAACTTTTTTTTTCTCTGTCCTTTTTAAATGCTCCTACATCAACAATGAGTCGCGTAAAATTATCTCTTTTATTCATTTTGCGTTTTCTTCTAGTATTTGTTGCGTCATTCCTCTAATACAAGTACATAGCACATCAAGATAATACTTACCAAGGGATGAGTCAGAAACCTGAACCTTGGCAATTTCTAAAGCATCAACAAGTAGAATGCCAAGCTCAATCCCACAAGTCACCTGCATTTATATGAATCTTGTGAGAAGAAGAAACGGAAAATGCTAACTCTAGATGCAATGCTTGCATGGTTGAATACCAAGATAAATGGAATGAGAAGCTTTCAACTATGGAAAGTGCAAAAACTGAAACATAACAAGGGCCATTGTAAGACCAATTAATGACAATGTTTAGTGTGTGTGAGAGAGAATATCGATGCACATTAGAGTTTTTACTGATAAACATGACTTTTCCTTTTTATGCATTGTTATATAAAAAGCCCACAAAGAAAATGCAGAAGAGGGACCTGCCCATGCCTGAGCTGAACAGAAGCACCAGATTGCACCAAATCCATCGCTTCCACATACTTTTTCGCAGCCATGTACCTGAACAAGGACAATTAGATCTCTCAAGGCAGCAACTACGATATTCCATAAACTTTTTTACACCTTGCATATATTGTCTTGTACATCTGTTGTGCTTCATAGTAATTCCCCGCTTGTACACTTTTTTCCAATTTTTCCAGCGTCTAAGGGACAGATAACAAAATAATGAGATTTACACAAACCAACATCATGTGTGTCTTAAGCATGATGTTTGAATATTTTGTTTGAATCTTTCATAAATATCAGTAAAAAAGGAAGCAATAACTAAGCTATATAGGTCAGAAACCATTGCCATTATTCCTGGCAATCATTTCCAATTTCCTAAGAAAAAAAGACTGGAATAAAGCACGGTAGACAAACAAGTAGCGCACATTCTTGCTTTCAGCTTCAAGAGACAAAACTCTTCCTTGCACTAAAGTTTGCCTATCTTTATGTAATTAGTCGTGATCTTCAATCTTTTAGCTATGCAGGACGCTTATGCAGTCATAAATATAAACCGAAATCGGAGGTGTTTTCAAATCGGCGTTACAAACCCGAAATTCCTCCATAATACCATGCCTACTTTCCAAAGTGCGCATTTTCAATATCGCAGCTATTATAGCGTGGAATTTGCTAAATAATCTTTATTCTTTCAAATTTTCAGATTTTTTAAAATTTTAAAAACGCTTCATTAATTCCTCAAGTATTTTCCCAACAGCTCTTTCAGACATATAAAAAATCACTAAAAACACGCTTTCACAATGTATGGTCATTCTTACATTGTGGTGTTGCTTTTACAAATCAGATGAAATTTGAAACCAAATCAGGTTACTTGTTGAGTTCATTTTATATTCATGTTGAGCTATTTATCCACCAGATATTATACAAGCAAGGCACATTGTTTCTTTTGATGGCAAAACCTATAATGAACGCACAGGTAAATCCCATTTGATATTTCCATTGCATATTTTGTCTAATGTGAAAGTTCCAAAATTTATTTTCTAGATTGTTGTGATTTTGTAAGAAAACACTTCCCCTGCCTAAAGAATGATCATCTATTGTGGAAAACATGATTTTGGTAATCCATAAAATACACAAGGGCTATTTGGAAAAATACTTTAAGAATTAAGAGCATTTTGGGACTTAAAAATACAAAGGCTTGGGAATTTATCAACAATTATGTTATTTTGGTGTAATTCTCTCACTATAATTAGATTAAGAATTTATTTAGTTGGTTCAGTGACGCTTTTGAACGCGTAGATTTATCTCGAATTATATATGAGATTATATGTCATCGAATATTCTAGGCGGATGTGGAGAACTCATCAGGGAGGCTATTATGGTTCTCATATCACGATAAACGTTAAGAACCCCGCTATCATGGATAAGTGCTGGCCAATTTCCAAGCAACGCAACGCCGGATCTCAGATCACCAGATCCCACGCGGAAGAGGAAGCACCTCCTCCTTAGTGGCCGCATAAACCGGAAATGGCTGCAAAGCAACCCCATCCGCAGCCGCCAGAGGTTGGCTTTTGCCATTCCAAAGAGGTTGACCCCCTTAACCACTCATCCGGCAGCATTCGCATACCATTCTTTTGCACCTCTGAAGAGAGCCACGGAAATCCGTGGCCTTTTGCCCTTCGTCCAAGTCCATACCACAATTGCATAAAGTCTGATCCCAAAGCGTGAATGTTGAGTTAAAATCCCATTTGAGTTTATCGAGTATATTTTTAATAAAGTTTGCCAGCTAAAATGCGATTTACAAGTTTTTGAATTTGGTCTCCGGAGTAATGCTGATGATTTGCGAGAATGCCGTGATTTTCGATCGCCCTAACCTAACCAATCTCTAATCCCAGAGAGCCAATTTAGACTCCTTTCTTCCTTCCAGTTTAAACGGCACCAAGAACAACAGCCATCTAAACTTTATCAGCATGAAGAAAATCCATAGTCCATAGAAGATTCCCATTCTTTCAAGCCCAAGTTTGGCGAGATGTCCAAATATTCTTTCCTGATCCAGGTTTTGAAGTGCCCTTTAGATTTCGGCTTCGATCTTTTTTCTTTTTCTTCAGACCTTTTTGCCTTTGATTTTCTACCATACACACGCCGACTTAGCGCTGATTTCGTCTGCTTTTTAGTCCGACGCCAAGTACACCCGAATCGCAGGAAACGCATGGAAACAGAGAAACGAGGGAAACGTGGCGATAATCAGTGAATATTCTTTCAAAGAAGAATATTCGAGGGTTATGCCAATAATCACCGAATATTCGCCACCTGCGAAGAATATTCTCAGAGTTATGCATAATAATCTGTCTAATCCAATGGTGGGCAACTACAAGGATCAACTTTAACTTGTAAAGGACCAGCAAGCAGGTTAACTAAAGTAGTGGAACCATGGCGATACTAAGCTATCGATTTAGAGGGAGAAAGCCAAACTGATGCCAACTGGGTTCTGGTGTCATGACGCTTCCATCACTTGCTCACCTCTTTGTTTTGGTCTGTTCATCCAGAGATCTTTGCCACGGCTTCGAAATAAAACCCCGCCTTTTGATTTCATATTTCATTAGGTGAGTGAACAGAGGGTACCACGCACATAATCGTGGGTTTGAGTTTACAAATGTAACTCATGGGCTTTGGCGCCACTCTTCTCAACCTTGTTCCCTGAGGCAAAATTAGATGCACATCGTAAAACAAAGGTTCCCACCCTGCCTTCAGTTTCGATCGAATTGGCCAAGGCTCCAAATATCAACGATAGAGTCAAGGACAATGGTATCGGTCGGCATAGAATAATGGTTGGGTAGTTCACTCCATCCATTTCCCCGCATCACTTTGCAGATAGGTCGAAAACATATATGGCATGAATCAGCCTTCAGATGCAGTAATCTCTATCGATCCACCCTATGAGACTACTTTGGGTTTACCGAGGCGTAAGGAGCCTTTAAAGTAATAATGGTTCCATGGGGCAGCATGGAACCATGCCGCTTCCACGATTCCCAGACCTCGCTTTAACCCCCAGAAAACTATTACGTCGCCCAATCAAGACCTATCGAAAGCCCACCGCCCTTTTGGGATCGACTCTCGCAATCCATGAGGTGTCAATTCCATACGCCGCCACACAAGATCGACAGAAGTCTAGCACACATGGTGACCAAAGACATACCAATGTGACCAAAATAATGTAACCATCTACACAAGCACGCATCAAGAAATAAGTAAGTAAGACAAAAAATAAAATAAAAAAAGTAGAAGAAATCAATGAGAACAAAGAGAAATTATAGAGATTTTTAAGTATTAGACTCCACATCTAGAGGAGTTCTTTATAAACAATATTTATTGTATATTCTGATATGTTGGACGCCTGGGAAATATCTCCATCCTTTGATAGAATGAGTACCTTTGGATTTCGGAGCTCTCTAGAGTGCCAAAGCAGTTGTCCATACATGATCAAATATTCGATTTTACCGCTAGATACTATTCCAGAACCTTTTTGGCACAGTGGTATTTCAGTTAACTGGGCAAATCACTTCTACCGGACAAGGGAACAAATGTTCTGCGCTACTCTCAGCTAAGCCCTTCAGGGACACAAAATGCCATACCTCCGTAATTGTCCCACATTAGAGTCACAAAAGATGATGTCACCCGCTTCAGCCACTGGGAGAGCAACAGACCTATAGTGCGCGGAAAGCGGCTACCTGCTCGCTGGTAATAACATAGGCTCTGGCCCCTCGCACTTTATTCGCCAGAACCACTTGATGTAGGAAGGTTTTTCCCAACAATGGACCACAAGTGCAGGGTTGTTCCCATTTTAAGGCAGAGATCCATGTCCACCAACCAACGGACAATCATAGTTAATGATTTAAAGTCGTTATCGGCATTTTCAAGCAAAGAATGAGAATGGGCACATTGTGAGATGTGCGCAATGCTTCTTAGAATTCCGACACCACCATCTCTTCACATTGAGGACCCTGATTGAAGATAAGGCAGGAACCACCTGTAACCCTATTGCTGTTTCTTTGACTTTGCAAAAGCTTTTGACACTATGCCTCTGAAAAGCCAAAGATTGCGCCAACCGGGGATCCCTGTAGGATGTGCAAAATGCAAAGGTACGACTATATGAGAGCGCTCGGCCAAATGCAAACTTCTGGTCAACCACTCGCGCGATCTGGTCCACCGTGGATGCCCTCCCTCCAATACCATTTGGCTTCTATATTGACTAGTTAAACATGTTCTCGCTAATAATGGGGGTGGCAGACCCATCTTTTGCATCGTCATCGGGGCAACCTATATATGCGATGATGTCGAATCGCCCGGGCCCACACTCGGAGGATACGTACTGTCTATATGCCCCGATGCCAGCCACACCGTAAGGTGGTCCTCATCTCATCCTCACCATCCAAGACCCCTCTTCATTCACCCACTGTGGAACATGCGGATGCCCACCTACAAAGCGGTCAGGGAATGGACTTTCTTCCACACTATGTCGGGACACCTATATGATTTGAAAGTGACAAATATTGTACCCAAAGCGGATTTATGCAAAATGCACAGCCTACCAAATTGCGATTGGGGCCACCAATCACATCCGCTCGCAGAAAATCGGCAGGGTTCTCTGCTACCTGAGGAACAGATCTCGGGGTCCCGTGGTGCCCCTTGCAACTTGAAGACCAGAATAGGTAAGTGCAAAAAGGACTTAGCATCGACATCAAATGTTCCATGAACCCATACCAACCGCGGCGGTGAGATGTGATTCTTACCCTTTAGAGGGGCACCTTTGACAGACAAAGGTCGCCTACTTTCCAAAGGTCATGTCAATGTGGATCTATGGCCGTCTCCTAAACCGGCTTACACCATGAATGGAAACCACAATGGCTCGCGCCCATTTGAAGGACAAGAGAGCTCTGGCTAGCCGGGATGGAATGTGCAGATAATAAGCGCGCGCGGACACAGAGCCAACGATAGCCCGAGGCATTACTCCGACACTTGTTTCTCGTGATCGCTTTGGGACCCTTAGAGCTCGAGCGTGTTAAAATGGCATATTGCTGCCAAACATATAAAATTCATGCCAGACCGCTGCCTACAAGCATACTCAAGGCCACATCCGCCCATGAAAAGTGTGTAATTATTGCCTCCATTCGAATGTAAAATGCCCACCATCTCCAATTGAGACAGACAGTGGATCTTGCCATGCTGACATGCCGCCATCATGTATTGCCGATGGGAGTCATTGAAGATGAATGTCACACTTTCTAGAGCTCACCGCATGACCGCATCCGTGCACCTCATGCTCTTCGGCCTAACTTAATTTGCCGCTATACGATACCGGCACCATGGTACTAGAGCGTATCTGGCGAGAGAGATAATAGACTCGCATTTTTTGGCTCAATATACCGATCCTGATGAGCAAAATACTTGATCATATACATATGTATATTTGATCAACAATTTTATTGCTGTCACAGTTTTTTCCTCGAAAACATTTTGGGCAGTTTCTTAATTCTGGCGTATTATGCTCACCGGGCTCGCGTGTTGGTACCGCGTCAGACGCTTCCTACTGGATGATAAAAAACTTCAATTCAATTCAATTCAATTCTCTGCCAGAGGAGTTGAAATTTAACCCAATCGAAGAAAAAAAGTTGGCAGAAAAGACAGCATTGAAATTGGAGCAATATAAAAGGTATTATCGTATGAGGGTGTCTTGGTTTACAAGTGTTGGTATTATATGATTATGCTTGCGTTCAATTCCGTTATTTTTCGAAACGCATGGTCATCTAATGAACAACGCAGCATACTCTATTGAAATCTTTCAAATCACCATACATGACGCCCTCATGCGCAAATCTTTGTTCATGAACCTCAAGAATGGGCAAAAATAATACGGCATGATCCCGCGTGAAGAAAAAAATATTATATCATATCTGGCAACCATTCTATCTTTCAGCTCAGATCATATGTGCAAAAATTAGGTCAGCTGAACAGAAAGCTGAATTTTCGAAAGTATATGCTCAAAGAAGAGCAAGGATCTTGAATAGTAACTTGAATAATATGGAGTACATGCATCTATCTCTCATGCAATGATATTATTGCCAACACAATATACAAGGAGCCCTCATTGTCGCTACAACAACCTAAAAATCAACATAAACACTTCCGGTCTAGTGTAAGGTGGTCGGACAAATGAAAAGCTAAAAATTGGCTGGTGTATTAGTATTCAGAGAGTTTAGGTAACCTTATTGTATCTTATTTGTGCATTCTTCAAGTTTAAAGGATCGCCATCGCGATTCTGAGCAAGAAATTCTTTGGCGGTGGACTTTTGAGTCCTCCCTCCTCCGGGCGATCATCTTCGCAATTCTCTTGAGCTAAATATATGTTTTTCATTCACAGATTTTGTTTCATTAGAGTAAAGTTAAGCGGCGAACTTCTTTCTAACCACAATAAATCAAAGATCCAAAAATGAGAAGAAATAGATATTTATACCCTACCCTACATATTCAAGGTTTGTTAGGCGGTGAGCAAGGGATTAATGCATGCGAACCTGAAACATGAAGATAATGCCCCCAAAAACCGGAGCAAAGAAATTTTACCAAGATATTCTGCGTGTCTAAGGGTGGCAAAAGGCATTAACGAAGAATCGCCTAATGGATCTAGATATGTTCCTAAGAATGCTAGACAGAGAGAGAGAGAGAGAGAGAGAGAGAGTAGAGAGAGAGAGAGAGAGAGAGAGAGAGAGAGAGAGAGAGAGAGAGAGAGAGAGAGAGAGAGAGAGAGAGAGAGAGAGAGAGAGAGAGAGGGAGAGAGAGAGAGAGAGATGCTGGCCACATGCATCTCTAGAGATTATGAGAGAATAATGACGAGATGAGAGAGATGGGGAGAGATGGAAGAGATGGGTGAGAGGAAAACCCAACTCTCACCTTGAGAGACATATTCTTCCCACCACTGCCCACCAACCATGGCCAATTAGTTTCACTTTTCACCAAAAAACTCAAAATGGGCTTCACAATCCCAAATGTAATGCATTTTCCCCGCTTTGATCTTCAGTCACTTCACTCTGCAAAGTATCCAATTTCTGCCACCACGACACGATCCGTATTCAGTCAGATTGCACCATTTGCATTCATTTTTTGAGCATTCATACATTAAGTTTTGAACCTCACCTTTTTAAGTCTTCCTTAACTTCTACAATTATTTGACTGCATGTCTAAGGCTCTCGACTGTTTTGCCAAAGAAGTGTTGAAGCCTTTCGCCTCCTAAGGTTGGTACCGGTAACAAGAAGGGACCAAAAATGACAGGCCGATCTCCATGGATGCGTTTGGAGACAAATCGAAGCAATTACATACCAAGACAAAGTGAAAAAGAGATCCAAACGAATATTGAGCTGGAATTCGTGCATCCGCCGATATTGTGGAAGTGAATCTTTGAATCTCGAAGTCGCCTTTGGCTCACAGGTAACGTAGAAGGAAAAATTCAAAAAGTGATAATAATAAAGAAGGAAAGTCTCCCCGGGTAGTAATGGACGACCAAGGCCCCACTTTCCCAACTCAAACCATACAGTCCATGTCTGCAACCAGTCCAGGATCGCCTCGTTAGTCCTGCGGCTCTCCGGTATTGTGATTCATTCCATGCATAATGCATTGCACTGTGTCAAGCTCATATCCTCGGGCCAAACACCCAAGCGTCACTTCCATCAGCAAGGTTGTACATCCGCCCCAAGCAAAGACCACGCTAGCCACAAGTTTGTCAAGAAAGCCGCTGTATTGCGGACGGCCCGGCTACACCACCACAAGGCTGGCCATGCCGCCGCGATGATTCTAGGCACTTCAAGAGGCACCACCATTATCTTGCAATCCGCCTTCCGTGAGCTCCAAGACCGCATCAGAGTGTTCACATTGGGCCCAAGGCCATTGTATCTATATATATGACTAGAGCTCGCATATGAGTTCTAGATATTTTGAGTCTTGTCTCCTTTCTGCTTCTCTCATTAAGTGAGCTCATGTATGTTCATCATTGATATCAAGCAAGCTTATCATTTTCCTCTCATTTGGTATTCGCTTTTCTTCTTCTTCTTCTTTCTTGCAAATCCTGCTGCGGATAGTCCCCCTGACTGCGATCGCACGGTCTCCTCGCTTTAGGCTTGCCCGCCTTTCCAGTTCCCCAACCTTGCACGGCAACATCGACCGCCGCCACGGCTGGTTCTGATTCTTATCTCTACTTTTCCGTCGCCATGTTCTGTCCGGTATTTCACGCCATATCCCTTTTCTACAGGCCTTCGCTGCGCGCCATCGCCGCTTCTGAAACCGTTTCGCGAAGTTATTGGCGCGGATCTTCGCGACATAGGGAGGCCATCTTCGCTTCACGCCGGCCGCACTAACCCTCGTGGTCTCCGTTTTCGTCTCCCGCCTCCCCGCCCCAAGCTGCAAACATTCACAACCTCGGGCCACTCTTTATCACTATCGAGCCCTATCGCCTAACCTTTCAACTGTAGATTTCTTTCATACTCAAAAATGCCTACATCCATCATTCAGCTTATATGCCTCTTTCCTTTCACACAAACCTATCATCTTCCTGTGTGTAAGGGGTTGATATCCACAAGTCTTATGTTTTACCCAGAATATTATTTTCCCTCATATCCCACCGCCTTCTTCCTACAACCTACAGATCTCAAAGTAAAACCACGCTCAAGCACCTTCAGCCTCAACCCAGCCACCCTTCATCGGTCCTCAGTAATCTACGCCACATCCAACTCAACTCAATATCCTCATCACTATACCGTTCCTCAAGATTCAAGTTACATCTACCTTTCGACGAACCGACTCTTATATCCACCTTTTGGTAACACTAAAGGCAAACCCTTAGAACAGTATGCTCAGTCCACATGAAGAATTTGAGGTGCTCTAGCTGTCCTAAATGGTCATGCGAACCCTCAATCAAATCTAAGATTCTTTCTCTAAATCTCACTCCAGGTTTTCCCTCATCAATGGCTCATGTCCAACAAAAGCCATTGAAATAAGACTGGCCGGAATGCGAATCAAGCTATTTCTATTATGGGACCACTTGGATGCATCAACTTCATCTCAAGGCAACTCAATGAACTTCAACAAGAGTCCACTCTGAAGTTCCCGGATTTTTAAGTATCGCACTTCACCATTCTCATGCAGCAAGTAAGCTCTGGCGAGTACCCACACAGAGCCGATTTTGGTCTCAAGCCCAAGGACTTCCTCCAACTATTCGACTCATGACTGAACACCGTCCCAAGACTTTGAGCAAAGCATGACCTTGGTCAATCACCCGCTGCTTCCCTCCCCGGCGCGGCTCTTCAAGAGAGCTCCCCAAGCCCATTCCACCCTGCCATGTTCCACGACCGCTCTACCTCAATGCCAATCCACAAGTAGCTGACTGGTGCCATATTTGCAAATACCAAGGCCATTGCAAATGAGTGCAACTCCACCACTGCCCCGGCCATTTGGGAAGCGATGCAACATATGCACCATGCCACTAAGAAAGTGCACTCTCAGACTCATCCCACACCGTTCCAAGTAGAACAAAATGGTTTATCAAGTGCAAAACCACACCTCAAAGAACAATCGCATTCATCACAGCCACCACTTCAGTAACCCACTCAACTCTATCGCCATTAGAGCAACAATCTGGGACCCAACCCATCGCACTTTTTGATTCCTTCTCTAAAGTCGTTGTTATCACCTGCTGGCAATGGGGTCATACCACCAATGCATGGTTCCTCAATCACAAGTTCGTACAGCTCAATAATCAATTCATCGGTCCGCTTCACCTGGCTACTAACCGATTTGCTAATGGCAAACAAGGCCGGCATCCGCTTCTAGCCACCAAGAGCCAAGAATCAATGCTTGGTATCAACCAGCCCAAAGAAATCAACCTCACCGATCAACAAGTTACCAGAGGAAATTTTTCGCACTTAATCCTCCGCTACCCAAACCGGCCAAATTGCTGGTTTAGTTTCATGCCGTAATTGTGGCATCAATGCCCCTCATTCATCGGCACGAACCCGCCTTTGCAGTACACACCATCTCATGAGGATCTAAAAAGGTTCACTTTTGCACCCGACTTGAGCTCATACATGTCATGCCAAAAGTTCGCCAAAGCATTTTGAACTCATATAAGTCGCTGAGCGTCGCACATTGGCAAATGTTCATGCCACCACCGTAGCCTTCAACAAAGACAAGATACACCTTCCACATCTCTAACCTCCACGCCTTCTATCGAACTCAAATATTGTCACAGAGGTTGACTTACTCAAAGAAGTTGTCGCTTCATCAATTTCACGACTCCAGCGCACTAGTGGAACCAGATTTTTTCTCATGTGCCTCTAGAACTCCAGCAGGAGCATAGCCAAAATCTCTTTAAGCTGGCTATAAACCATTTTGAAACTCGGGTCTCCGCTTCCTTTCGCGACCGCTACCACCTCCTTAACCGTATTGGGGTCGGTTACCCCACCCACTCGGCCCGCGGGTAACCGCGAAGTCAACCATGTTCAAATAGATGGAGGTAGCGCAGTTTTCAATTCCCTATCACCGACAAACTCCGCAAACAAATGGGCATCACTTTTCTCGCGTCTCCCATATGACATCAAGTTGGCACGGCCATTTCACGCCACCTCTGGCGTCAATTCCTTTCTTCACATCAATATCGCGGATCTCCGCTTTTCCCCATGGAATTTGAGTTGGAAAGCCGGCTAAGATCCGTGTGACTATGAAATGTTGGTCGGCGCACCTTTCTCCGCCGTGCCAAGAGTATCCACATCGGGCCACCATGAATATCACTGATGGTCACCTCTAATGCCACGGACTTGCAAACTGTGATCATTTCTGCTGGAACATGCGAACCCTCTCTCGCATAATGCATTCTCACAGCGAATATTTATCAAGTTCGCCCACCTCCGGGCGAAGTCTCCGCCTTCAGTTATCCTATCTCCGACACATCCTTGGGGAGAAATGACTCTTTGATCGGGGACCCGGGGCTGTAGTCGCTTGTTGACTTTACCGCTCTGTAATCGTGCACCCAACGTGGTTATTGATCACTTTCGATGTGTCGAACCTCCCGCAACTCCCGCTGATGTACCGCCATGAAGCAACCCCGGCCGGGATGAAACCTCAAGAACCCTTTCACCAATGAAAGTGCCATGATCCCATGCCCAACCTCCATTGTCGATACCAAGTAATACCCCATATCTCGCATCTCCGACCGCCGAGATCGTGGACGTGGGGCAACAATCAACCCGTCTCAGATTGCCAGAAATCTTCTTATCGTAACAGGCCGCCAAGTTGTCTTCAAAAAAATTCAAACACATTTTGCCTCCGAGTTACGTAGACCTCGGGGAATCAACAAAGCTTGGGGAATCCCACCATTCTTCCACAAATCGATGCACCAGCTTTTAGCAACGACAAGCATCGCCAACCCTAATGATCACATTAAGCATGAACACAAACTCCTTGTCATAGGGTTTACCCAGAGGTCAAACATTCTCGGTCGGTATTCCAAATGCCTCAAACACAACAATGGTAAGATCCGCTGTCTGCAGGAATGTATCTGGAACTCAATCAAAGTCACCTGAGCTGATCATTTTCTCCACTTCCCCTTCACACCAAAGGTTCCGGAAGAGGTGTAGTCGACATGCAGATGTACCTCATGGATGGGTTTTTCCGCTACAACGATCTCAATCAAAGAATCATCAACTCTTAAGACTACTTTCACTCACCTCGCGGCACTTCTGCCTGCCAGTGGTTCCTTTTGGCTGTATCAAACCTCCATCAACGCTTCAACGAGATCATGCTCTCGCCACATGATTTCATGAAGAAGGAAAATCCCTTCTTGCAAATTTTTCAAGACAGGATTCTCTGCTTTACAGCCTAGCGGCTGGACCATTTGGATAAATTGGAACTCGCCTTCCGTAAATGTGTGATGAGTCCCGGCATTAGCCTCAACTCGAATGCACCTTTTAGTACACACCTCTGTACTTTAGGCCATGTTGTCAAGAAAGGTGTATCACGCATCCTCCGCCAAACGGGCTTGTGTGTTCAAGGCTCGGGCACTGCCTAACATCATATATTAACGCTCGGTAAGGTCAATTATTATCCAATCTTCATACCTCGACTAGCAGCCATTGTGCATCCCATTCATAAACTCGACGGTGACTTAATCCACCGGGCTTGAATACCCCAGCGCTGATACGCTTTCCAACAAATAAGCTTTTGCTTACTCGCACTGCCCTTGTTCCTCCTCAATGGGACAGCCCTTCATGTTCATAGATGTTCTACGCTTGTTATTGGAGCTATTCTTTCAAGAAGAATAGCGATGCGCATTAATCGACAAAACCAAGCACGCCAGTAGTACTACCTCACAGCAACTATTTCGCCACGTATGCGAAGCTTTGGGTCTTCATTTTTCAGGTCCAACGCCTGCCACTACCTTTAAGGGCCAAACGAAGTTCTTTGTGGACCACCAAGACCCCTTGTTTGATCGTCAGTAAGTCCACTTAATGGCCGAAAGCAATACGTAACTGAACGGGCTACTAACAA